>VYXD01014534.1:193850-267514 GCA_013397195.1 Hylia prasina | reverse complement strand
TGCAGCTTGGGGAGGGGGGGGAAAGCTGCTTCACCTCGAGCGTGAACTACCCCGGCGTGACGAGGCGCTTAAATATGTACTTGATTCCTAAGTTGAATTCCTTCCACTTTGTAAGTGAATGTTTATTCCAGATCGTGTGTCTGTCGCCCCTTTTCGTTCCCTCCGCAAATTCTGATCTCCTTTGCTGCCGGCACTGAGGTGATGTGATAAACCGAGGGCACAGCTGACTCCTGCAAATACAGTATTGGTGCCTGTTAGTTTAGAGCAGAATGACATATGCTTTGGTAGGTTTATGTGTGTCCGTTTGTACTTCCCTTCTCGAGCACGAGTGTGGAATTCCATAGGAAGGGCAGCTACCAAGTGATAGGTGCAGGATGGAAGCGTGATGTTGTAGAGCTGGTACAGAATTAGGGAGAAAGAGATGAAGTGCAAGTTGCTACCGCATAGTGTGGTTTTTGCGGTGACTGCTCTAAAGCCAGGCTGGTATTAGGATTCTGCTTTTTTCATTTCTCTTTCTAGTGGAAATAAAGGCAAAATATTCTTGGTTTAGTTTGATAGTGCTAATAGGGCCAAATGAAAACTTTGCCCCCAAACACAAGACATCCTAAGACACGTCTAAGTGTGCAGGAGAGAAAGGTGGGGGGGTGATGTGGATTTGTGGTGTCAGTGTTGAGAGAATTCCGAAGTGTCCCAGAATTGTTTTTGAGTTCAATCCCTTAAGGGCAGAGTGCTTGTGTGCTTCCAGAGGGCAGCTAGCGATGAGATCTGTGGTGAGACTGTTCTGTCGGTGAAAATGGGAGAGACTCTTTAACCAGAAGCAGAGAATATTTAAAATGTCCCTGTAAAAAAGCTCTGACTGTTTCTTTTGAATTGCTGAATGACCAGCGGTCCTTTAGAGAGAAGACTTTGCCTATTTTGGGTCATTTACAAAACAGGTCAATTACAGTAAAATTATATAGATGTATTTTATTATGTAATAACTTTTCCGATGTTAATTAGCATGACTTGGGCTTTTAAGAGACGTGTTGAAATATTTTCTTACGTTACGACCTGACATACTTGTGTCTGAATTTCTGCTATTTTGAAAAGTGATTTTTCTGGAATATGGGAGAGGACTATTGGAAGGCAGAACCAGATAGGAAGAACTGCATGTAGTTGGGTTTTTTCCTTTGATTTTTTTTTTTTTAAATAAATCAAAGTTTGCAAAATCTCTATGGAACAGCTCTACTTTCAATGTGTTAATGAAAAGAAGACGACTCCATGCTGTTTTGTGCAAATACAGAAGGAAAAGAAATGGTTATTGCCCCAGACAGCACACAGTCCATAAGGACAGTCTAGGATCACAGGAGATGGATACAGACAGATGGGAAATGAAGGAAAAGAATGAGGCACTCTTGGTCAGCCTGATGGATTGTGACCACCACACAGCAATATCCCGACTGTTGGCAATTAATCCAAGCATCATGACAACACAGAGCTTTCAGGGGGAGGTGAGAATTAAAGAATGAAATGGTTTTGTGAGCGTTGACTGTGAGGTGCAGTATGGGTCACAGCATCAGCGTGCTTAAATTTTTAAGCAAGTGGAGAATGGAACACATCAGCCAGGCAAAAGGCCCTTTGATTTGGAATGCTCTAAGACATCACAGAGTGGGTTTGTTGTGGAGAAGAGGTTCAGTGTGAGGGGATTCTGGATTTAGTGATGCAAGTGTCCTAGTAACAGAGCTGTCAGCGAGCTCGCCCCACCTTCACAGTGCCAGAGCTACGTAAACTGCTGCACCAGATCTCTATAAAAAGCTGGTTTTTTCCTCTCTACAGGAAGGGAATAGATTAATGAGAATAACTGTTGGTTAGTTGGATATTTGTGGTTTTGCTTCTAATAATATTTATTATTCCAAAGTTGTTGTGTCTGAAAGAAGTCCAAATTATGTTCAGCATAGTAGCCTTGAATTTTTTGCGGAAGATGGTTTGTGTAAAGGCTCTGAAGTGCGTGGCAGAATAATCGTCCAGAAAGTCATGTAATGAAGATGAACTAATTCTACTGTAATCCTGTAGTATTTCACTGCTGACAGAAGATTTGTTGTGGATAATCTTGAGATCTAGGGGAGGCTCAGAATGTGACTGAGACCTGAAGTTTAGCTGCAGGATGGTAGGTGCTGTGGACATTCATTGGCCTGTGTTATCTATTTCAGTAGCCAAGCCACTCCCTTTCTGTGCCAGGTGCTGCTTTGAAGTTTTTGTTGTCCAGCGCAAAAACTGTTTCAAAAGCCAATGAGGCATAGGCCAGTGTAACAGAATTTGAAGTTCAGTGCTAAAGTGAATGGGTTTTTTCTCTTCCCTGCCCCCCAGCAACATAATTGCAGCTTCAAAATAATTAAACATGTAATCTCATACATGAGGAAATTGCTAGTTCATAGTAGCAATGTAGAGCTGTAGCAATTGCAACTCATTTGACTTCTGCTTATGAAATGAAAAATCTGTTCTTAAAAATTTTGTCAGTGTTTATCCAAATTATGATTGATATGTAGCTCGATTACTTTAGCAACAGGGAATGTTACATAAAATGTTATCCTTCCCTTGAGTCTGTGATATGGTAGTGTATCAGAGAACATCAGCTTTAAATTTTGTGGAAAATGATAGGAAATACAGCAAATGTATAATAAATGGACCTGCAGCAGTGAAAGAAAAGACTGCTGGTTGGGGGGGAAAAAAGGTTTCTTCATGTTAAAAATGTCTTATTCTTCTAATAACTTGGAGAAGTCATACAGTTTTTATGTCATGCTGTTTCTTATAGAGAAGGGGAAGAAAAGCTTTTTTGTTTAGGAGAGTGTTTGTGTGGTATCGACACAATGTCTATCACAGGTTAAATTTTATATGGTCTGTTTGATGCTGTGTGTACAAGTGCTGTGTCCTCTGATGTAAGTTCAGTCCCAGTCTAAACATGCAACAGAGTAATTCTATAAAATTTGATATTTGATGTACATGGTATTTGCAGTCTACATTGATTTATTTGGCCTTTCAAATACAAAGGAGATAATAGTTATGTTGGGCAGTGTGCTGTGTTTACAAAATTTTCATATTCCTTCTTGATTTTGTTCAGGAGTATCATAAAGAAAATTTCTACTTAGGATAGACCGTACAAGACCATACAATTACGTGACTTGCACATCTTATTACTGAAATACTGACATAAATTCCAGCACTGCCTTGCCCTGTTAAGTTTCTTTGAGCTTGTCCTGTATAAGTCTATTCTGGAATAATCTTTTGTTTGTTTCTCATTATCATTGCTCTTTTTAAAAACCAGCTTTTCATTTTGTGCAGTGCATGGAGCTTTCTAGAGGAACTGAATGCTCATGTCTGTAACTCTCTGTTGAAGGAGTCAGAGCAAATTTCCAGGTGGAGACATTTCAGGCTGTAAGTGTCTGGTGGGCAGAGATTTGAGGTGGGGGGAGGTCCCCCCACCACAGCATGCAGAACTGAGTGAAAAGCCAAGCCTCTGTCCCCTGCCCAGCCTTCATAAGGAACCTCTGATTCCTCTGATCCAGCTGTGTTGGCTGGATTCTTCTAAAAGGCTCTGTATTAGTTATTCAAGATTATTATGCTTTACTTGTCAGCTCTAGAGAGTCAAAAGGAAGAGGGAGCTTCTGATTTTCCTCCCTTCATAGTCTTCATGTTGCCATGACTGTGTTTTATATGCAGAAACACTCTTCCGTTGTTTGTGAGGGGAAGGGTGGAAAGAAGACTTTTATTCTTGTTCTTAGTAATCCATCCTGCTGATTACTAGAAATGACCTGCTTTCATTCCTGCAGATAGATTTATTTAACTAGGCATAAAGGTGAAAACCACTTGTTTGTTGGTAATTTTTAATCAATGAGTTTCATAGTTGCTTTCCACATGTCTGTTAATTTTATTTAGATCTCATAAGAAAGCCAAGTGGCTGTAGATTTGGAACCATCTTCAGTAGGCTGAACAAGGAATAAGGCATGTATTAGCACATTAGTTTTAAATTACAGGAATGGCAATCTTTACAAACAGCAGCTTAATGGTTACAGCTTCAGTAATGGGAAATCTCCGTGAAGTCACTTGTAATGACCGGTACCAGTATATAACTTGTGTAATTATACAGGGAAATGCAGGCATTATGGCTCATAAGCAAGTTCAAGAATGATCTCTCTTCAGTTTACTGAAGATATATATCACCTTAACAGAGGTGGCTGAGTTAGATTCATAAAATCTATTTAATTATCAGATGTGTGAATATTAGAGGAAAATTGTTTTCACTTTTTCTGTTCCCTAAGCTTGTTTATTGCATAATCCAACTTCAGTGGAGGGGTGATTAATCTTAGCACTGATGGAACACTTGTTTTGCAGGCATGAAAGTGGATATTGATTAGCTTCAGTGGATATTAGTCCAGAAGTTCAGGAAGATGATAACAAGTTGAAACTGAAAATCCCTATGAAGCTAGTAAAACAATACTAATGAATACATGGGCAATGTGCTATATACTGTCTCGCTCCTAAGTTCAGTGAATATTTTATGGATATATCTTGTCCATCAGCCTGCAGTAGGACTTCATGAAAACTGTGTGATTTTAAATTTGAAGTATGCAGTGGTGGATTAAGCTTGAAAGTCAGCCATGTGCCCACCAAGCTGTTCTCTTACTCTCAGTCCTCAGCTGAGCAATAAGAGAAAGTCAGAAAAAAAACCAAAAAAAAACCCCAGCTCATGGGTTGAGTTAAGGACAAGGAGATAACTCACAAATTTCTATCATGCCAAACTACACTCAGCTTGGGGAGTATTAATTTAATTTACTACCAATTAAAAATAGAGTAGGACAGTGAGAAACAGAATCAAAACTAAACCCAGCTTCCCCCAGCCCTCCCTTCTTCCCAGGTTCAATTTCACTCCTTGGTTTCTAACACTTGTACTTTCTCTCTCTCCCGCAGTGCAGGAGGACAGGGAATGGGGGATGCTCTAGTTCACTCATATCACTTTGTCTGCTGCTCTTTCCTCCTCACAGTCCTTCCCCCACTGGAATGTGGCCTCCCCCCAGTGGGGTACAGTCCTTCACAAAGTGCTCCAAAACACTTCGGAGCACAAATACCAGGTCCTTCCCGTGGACTGTGGTTCTTCAAGAATTGCTCCTGTGTGGGTTCTTCCCAAAAACATCCAGTCCTGCAGGAACAGACTGCTCCTGTGGGTGCCCCACAGGCCCCTGTTCTGCCCAGAGCCTGCTCCTGCATGGACTTCTCTCCATAGGCTGCAGCTGCTGCCAGAAGCTTGTTCCTTGGGCTCTGTGCAGGCTGCAGCTTCTTTCAGAGCATATCCACCTGCCAGGCATGGGATTCTCCATGGGCTGCAGGGTAATCTCCACTTCAGTGCCTGGGAACACCTCCCCTTCCTCCTTCTCTGACCTTGCTGCCTGCAGGGCTGTTTTTTTCACATTTTTCTCACTCCTCTCACAGCTGCTTCACAGTGTTTTACCCTTTGGTAGATACTTTATCACAGAGGTGCCTCCAGCATCGCTGGCTGTGGTGGGGCTCTTTGGAGCTGGCTTAGAACTGGCTCTGTCTGATCTCCTCCCACGGGGGCCACTCCTGCAGCCCCCTGCCTACCACTACAGTGGCTCATTGGGTTTGGGAAATTGAGTGAGGATAATCTAGAACTTGTTTCCCTTAAGTGAGTCAGAGAAGCTGGCAGAGTTGTTGAAGGATTTATCACTCAACCAATCTACTTTCCTTTTTCATCACCTGTGCTGTGTTTTGCCAAGAAAGTTAATTTAATGCATTTAATAGTAGTGCCACGGGTTCAACCTGGAGTTCAGGAAGTGCTGGATTGGTCCCCTTTTGAGTGGATATGGAAATAGCATGAGTTGTTTTATTAGTGGTAATTGGAGTTGCTGATGGTAATACTATATGTATAGGTATGAAAATAAAATTTGTAAATATGCAGGTTGTTAATATGAAATAAATGTAACACTAAATGTTGGTTACAAGTGGCATTCTAGTTGTTCCCTTCTATAGTTTATTTTCAGACTGTGTTTATTGAATTATATTGATCAAGAATTTTAATTCAGAGTAGCAATCTTCTGCATCCAGCAGTTAATCAGCTCTCTGGAATTTATTGTCCATTGCTTGTGTTTTACTTGAGTTTACAGTTATTAATCTTTGTGGCTTAGTGCTGAGGCAGAAAGTGGTGCCTATGTAAGGAAAGAGCATCTCCAGCAAGTGCTTTAAGCAAGTGAAATCTTACTCTGTAGTGTTCAGCAGAATATTTTCTTGATGAAAAACATTGGTTTAAATACCACGTTTGCAGCAGATTTATTCAGTAGAGTCTATGTCTAGAGGCTGATGGTCTTTTTAAAAAAAATTTGTTTGAAATGCTGTGTTTTCACACTTAATTGCACACCTGAAATTGACCTCTTGCTTGGTAATCCGAGTTTTGTAAATTTTGTTGGATATCCCTACCAGGAGCTTCAGTCATTGGGCTGCTTTTTAAAGCAAACTCCATGTCAGTGGATGAAACATCATAACAGCACACTGAATTTAGGAGCATTTCCTCTTCTCAGGGCTCTCACTAGTTAGGTTGGCAATTCATTCTTGAAGTGAATGAACTAATATGTTTTTGCAAGTGAGTTGTGTCTATTTCAGTGAGAAACGTTAATTTTCTCTTTCTCAGGTGCAACAGCTAAGTTGCTGTGTCAAATTTAAATTTATGTGCTCTGAAATGTAGACTCTATATATGCTATTCCATTTTCCTGTAGCTTATTTCCCAGTAGATGTCATTGTAATATCTATTCTTAATGGTATTTCAGTTTGAATTATAATAAGTAATAAAATTTGGCTTGTTATTGGTGTAGTGTTACCATGCTGAAGTTTTATGCTCAGTGAAATGCAGGGTGATACTACTTGGTCTGGGGTTTTAGTAGCCTGTGTTGGTTATAGCACACAGCCAAAGTTAGCTTTGTGCCAGGTCATAAATTTACTGTTTTTTTTTCTTAAAAGCTTTTCTAAGTAAATGCAAATGTTTTAATTAGGGTGTTCTGTAATTTTGTTGTGAATTTCCTGCTGACGAGCAGCACCATTGCTTTGCTCAGGGGTGGTAGGAGTGTGAAGTGAGGGAGGAGGAGGGAATGACTGAGGCAATGAGCTGTTAGATGGACAGTTTAAGGTAAGTGAGAAGTTCATCAGCATACCACGTATCAAGGGTGGTTATTTCAAACTTTTTTGCAGCAGCAGTGCTGCTTTTTGGGCCTGAAGGTGTGCAGTGAAAATGTCAGGTGTTGTTTCTGTGCCCCCCTGTGAAAACTGTGAGCAGTGGGGCTGCCACCTGTTAAACATGAGAGCTGGTTCAGATAACCTGTAGCTAATACGGGGCTTCACATGCAGAATCAGTGCTTGTCTTTCTGTAGAGTCTGTCTCATGAAACAAGGTCTCTTCTTGACACTGCTGGTTTTGCCAGGCAGGAATATACAAACTCAGCTGAAATAGTATTTCTGAGTGTACTTCTGTTCAAACAAAACTTGTAGTGTGTCTAACAAACAAAATATACAAAGCCATTTATTACTGAGTAGTGTCACGTGACTTCAGAGCACACTGATTTGTCTTGATTTGCTTTAATAGTAATCATTAAATAGTATGTATTCACTCAATATACAGTGCAGATTCTCAGATATCTTTAAGTGTGTCCTTTTAAATGTAAGTTTGAGCAATGCTGGGCATTGCAGCATTTGTAATTCACTCTAATTTTTTAACTAGGTGGTGACTTGGTAAGTTGGCTTGGAAAGTGAAGCTTGTTCATAGCTTTCCTTGTGAGGCAGAGTGTTTGCTGCAGGTTGTGGAAGTTTGTTGTCTACTTACTTTTAATTGGGTAAAAACCATAGGTCTGTTGCAACTTGTGAGAAATGTAAAAATGTTAAATATCCCAAATTAAATGGCCATTTTGAATCAGCTAACATACATTTATCTGTATGGAGGGTTTGTGGAGAGACTAGCCAAAAGGAGATAAAAAAATCTGGTAGGTACTAAAAATACCCTGCCATTATGGAAAGTTTACAGGAATTTTCACTATTTAAAAATATATCAAAAAAGAGAAATAGTAAAAACAAAAGCCAACCTCTTATTCCCCGCACTGCTCACAGCAAAAGAAGAGGCTGAGGTGGATGATGGGCTTCAGAGACACTGAAAAATGGCACTATGAGCAGATGCTCATAAAAGGGGTGGTTATTTTTGACAGAGGAAATAATGAATTATAGGATTATTCAAATAATGTTTGGAAAAGTATGAACTATATACACTGGTTTCCCATTTTTCTTGGGTAAAGTAATAAATTAAGTTTGAGAGGTAATGCTGCTTAATCTATGGAATTATTGCCATGAGCAAAGGCTCAGGATTTAATGGTATTCTAGAAAGGCTAGACATTTTAAGTAAATAATGAGAATATAAGCAGTTTTATCTTTTCCTTTCATATGCTTTTGCCTTGCATTTATTCCATGATGGAGTTTTATGTCTCTTATATGAAGTATTTTGCACTGTCCACTGTAATTCATTTCACTGGATTACTGGGGATATTGCTTCTATTTAATACTGTATTTTCTGTACCCTGAATGTGATATAGCCTGGATCCTTTGAAATGCTTTTTGCACAAATTGGTGTTGGATTTGCCTTCCAAGGAGAGGGAATTAATGTGTTGAGTTACTCATGTCAATTTAATAAGATCTAGATAAATTTCATTTGTGGGAAAGAGAGCTAAAGGTTTTTATTTGATGGAGTATATATGTGTGTGCTGAAACGGTGATAGTAAAATAAATGGGCTTTTTCCACCATGACTAATAACTAGTGAACTGGGAGTGAAAGGAGTTGTAGAGAAGAATGAAACTGTGACATTACATTAATTTGTTATTTATGATAAATCAGTCTGCAGTGTTTTCTGATATACTCAGTTTTCTCACTCTATTCACCTGTTAGTGATCTCAGAAATTAGCCTCAAAGATTTGTGTTCGTGTCCTTAGAGATGTGATGCCCATGAAGTGACTCTGTCCCAGAAGGGGCAGGATGACTGAGCATACAGAATCTCTGGATCAAAGAATTATGTGTAATCAGCCTAAATTAGTGAGGAAGTTGGTTTTGCAGCATTTCTATCACATTCTGAGTGCACTGTCATAAGAGCAGTCCATTCCTGAAAGAAAGAGGTAATTCTTTGACTATCTAGATAAATTAATCAGTTTGGATGATAGAAGGTAGAAAGTTATCAGTAGACTCTGAATTGCTATTATATTTGTCTGGTGGTGATAGCAATTAATTTAAATCATCTCCAAAATGAGGACACTTCGATAACCTCTTGATGGAATGAGTTGATAAAACTATTGTAAATCATTCCCATTTTAATAGCTGCTTTAAGTGTAAATTTTGTAAATTCTAAATATGTATGCTGTCTTTACATTTATTGGAGTCAGTAATTCAGTATGTGCTGCGAATACATTCAGTTTTGATGACTGGAGCAAGAGGGAGGGGTAAACCTCTAATTTATATATTTATCTGTCCACCAAATGCAGGTCCTTGGAACCAGAACGTTTTACTGTGATGAGCCTCTTACAGTGGTTTGTACCATTTTAAGACCCTTCATTTAAGTAAGGCTTGTAAATTGTACTCACCATGCAAGACAGGCTCTTATGAATTGTCTCATTTGATCAATAGTTGGATAATTAATGCAGAGTTATGACTGATTTAACCATATATACACATATAAAAGATTTTTTTCGTTAAAGAACAAGTGGGGAGTACATTGCCAATAATCCACTTGTGCTCTGTGAAGGCTCTGCTAAAAAGTTCTCCAACGACAAGGAGATTTTCCCTTGTTTTCTTATGATGACTAGAGGTTAATATTTTCCATATTTTTTACTTCCCCTGAAATTTTTAAATCTTTTTTTTAATTGTAGCTTTTGTTAATGACACAGACAAGAATGAGAGATTTATTTGCCACTGTTAAAGGCTCAGAGTATTGAATTTTATTACATTTAGCTTCTTTTCTAAGGAGCATGCTCAACTTTGTAATATCCAATTTATAATCTCAAGTTTTCTGTGTGACACGGTATCTTTAAAATTAAAAACATACTTAAGGAAAATACTTTTCTGTTTTAAATTAATTATACAAAAAAGACCCTAAACTAAGCAACAATTTCTTCCATTTTCTGTGCTATAATATGGGCAGCAATAGGAGTTTCTGTGGAGCTGGCTTTTTCTGTAAGCACTCTGATGTGTTTTATCATTTGAGAAGAAAGCTGTTTTTTAAAGTACCAGTTTTAGATCTGAAGTTTGGTTTGGAGGTCTACTGCAGTTCTGTATGAATATTACTTCAAATCCCCTTCTCATAAAGGAACCTGAAATGCTTTTCTTGGTTTTTTAAAGGAGTGAAGTGATAGTCTTCCTGTGGTGAACTGATTTGACTTTAATTTTCAGGAGTCTTGGCATTCCCACATGGTAATTGCTGTACTCAGTGGAACTCCCAGGGCCTCTCTGAAAGGCCAAAATTTTGAATTTTTTTTTTAAAATTTGTTTTGTATTGGAGATGGAAATGTAAGGATTTCAATCTCTGTAGAGATTGACGTATGAGGATTAATGAGCTTTTGTTTCTTTGTTCTTTTGAAAATACTGTATTTGTTTCTCAAACTGTATTTTTTTGTGTGTGCTAAACAGGTAAGTGCCTCTGCATAGACCAAATCCCAACTTGAGCAGGCAGCTTCTTATCCCTGATTTTGTTGGTTTTAAGTAACACAGCCCTTATGTGATGTCATTTCTAGATCTTGTACTTTACAAATCAGGGTAAGTACAGTTCTGTGTACAAACAGTGGAAGGAGTTTATTTTGGTCTGGATTCCATATCCCCTTAAGGTTCTGAACACAGTCCTTCAAGAATCGTTTGCATGGTTTTGTTGGACTAATTGTAGGGGGAATATGAGTGGTTTTTCCTGAGTTTTAGGGACAAACTGTTCAGTAAAATGACTGGAAGATGATGAGTGATACAAAAAAAGCCAATTGCCTGTGTCTAGGAAGATGGAACATTGGAGGTTATGCAGTTGGTAGATCCTTCTTGATAAAGGAGGAGAGAATTGCTTGTCTGAAAAGCAGCTTGAAAATTTGTGCTTTCTCTGTACCTCTTTGTCTTAAAACCAATGATTCATGTTGTGAAACTCTCCAGGATAGCTTTATTTATTGCCATAGCTAGATGGATAGAGAGGTGATATTATTTAGGCATGTCTTGTCAAATGAACAAGTCATTCATGCAGCACTTTTAATTCATGAAGGTGTGGAGAAAACCCTTCTTTCAGATGATAGTAGAACTTGCTGCATATAAAGTTGTAACAATCTGTTAAGACAACTTGAAAATGAGTTCACATTAAAAAGAAAAATGCAAAGCAAGAGGGTCTTGTATGACATAGGAAAAGTTCTTATTTTTGTCATTTCCCTTCATTGATGTTTCTATTTTTGCAACAAAAAATTGCTTGGAATTGTCAGAACAATAACATTAAAATTTGGTGAATAAGCGAAGGTTGAGACTCAGTCTGTGTCATAATTATGGTGAAAGTAAACACAGTCATGGGAATTCTTCATATCCTGTGTTGGAGCATAAAACTGCTGTGAGAGGAATCTTATGTTCTTTCACAAGTCTGCAATGTCATTTTCAGCTGTCATGGTGTGACTTTTCATTTCTGCAGTTTTGGTGTAGCGCTGCACCTGAGTGCAGTGTTAGCTGTGTGCTGTGAGCAGCTGCTCCAGTGCAGTGCAGTGCAGCGGGTGTGGGGTGGGCTGCATGTAGCCCTGCATGCAGCCCTGCATGCAACACCTGCAGCCTCGGGGGTTGTTCTGGGGCTGAGAGTTCCCAGCATGTGGAAAGCTGTCTGCTACTGCTCTAGTTAGAGATGGTGAAATTTGGCCTGGGTGGGGAACAGCATGATAATTCTTAAATGTGGGATTAAAATGACTCCTTCCTGAAATATTTATTATGGAATTTAGATTCTATAGCAGGAAGGGTTTCCCCTATTTGATACAACCATAGTCGGTATATGACTTTTCTTTGAAAATTGTGTGAAAAAATAGACTTCTGAAACTGTTGCATTGGAAAAATTAATTATTAGCAATTTTGTTAGGTGAGGAAAAGAATGGATTAATTTACTTCATGAAAATTCTAGTCTTAAGTTTTACTAGGCTACTCTGGATGTGGCTGTTGTAGAGGAAAAACAGCAGTACATTTTCATCTTCTGCTGAGATGTCTGTGACTGATGGTGCCTTCTCTGTCCAATATGAATGCTTACCGATCTATAAATATTGAAAATAGTAAAAATTCTATAAATATGGGGGAAAAAGGTGTTTAATTGGTCTTACAGAAATGCATCCTGTCTGATACAGGATTGTCTAAGGGATATTTACAAAGGTCTTGGGCAGAACAGCACCAATAAGTGTTGAAATCAGTATCTGAACAAATCTAAAAGGGCCTGGTGAAGATCTGGCTCATATTAGATAAACAGAGAAAAGAAAAATTATTATTTCACCCGTTTTGGTAAAATAAGATAGTGCCTGCAGATGCTTTTGTTGTTAAAAAAGTGCTTTAGTGGAAGCTGAGGTCTGGAACATCATTAATATGTGTGCAGAGGTGGGCAGCTGTGAATTTTGGAGCATTGCAGATGCTCTATACTACTTTGAGAGTATTTGATTAATTCCTCTGTCCTTTTCTGAAGCTTTTATCATAACCACCTTTTTCAGGACAGGCTTGGTAGAACTTCTTGTGCCATTCTATGTGGTGCTTATTTTTCATTTTAGAATTGCTTCCAGGTTTACAGAGCTGTCTTCTGTTGGATCCCAAATAATTTGATTGATTTTTTGAGGGTGTTCTGATAGAACTATGTCCTTTAGCTGCTGCCTTTACAACGTCCTGCATGGAGATTTTCTCCTGGAAATATTGACTGGGATATTGCTGAAGTTCTGCTTTTCGAAATGTCCTCACTTGTAATTTTGTGGTTTTCACATGAGTTATAGGTAGGTGTTGTCTTCAGCTGACATCTAAATGTTAGAACAAAGGAACTCAAACAATTTAGAAACAGAAGCTCTTGTTTGGTACTGCAGTCATTTTCATGGGGTTTGTTGTATTCATTTAAGTTCATTAAATGTTTTTGATTCAAAGAATGTATTTGGTGCACGATCTACTTTCTTTGTGAGGAAGAGTAAAAACAACCTTGTAGAATTTATAGAGCTTCTGCTGATGCCTTGAGAGGCTACTTAGAACTGAGGCTAGACAGTGTTAAAGGAATAAAGTAGGTATTTATTAAAAAGGCCTTCAAAGGATCCACCTTGGGCAGTGCCAGAGCCCGGCCGAGGCTACACCCAAGATGGACGACGGGTCATGAGTTTTCACACTTTTATAATTTTTAGTCCATTCACATACTGGGGTTAACTGTCCAATTATAGCTTCAGGTTGTAGTCCTGAAGTTCCATCCTCCCAGATTGCTCTCCTCAGTTTGCTGTTGTTTGTATTTTTGGCCTGAAGCTGTAATGGCGTCCTTGGTTCTC
This sequence comes from Hylia prasina, assembly GCA_013397195.1. Taxonomy (NCBI): domain Eukaryota; kingdom Metazoa; phylum Chordata; class Aves; order Passeriformes; family Sylviidae; genus Hylia; species Hylia prasina. The sequence continues at coordinate 253,955 of VYXD01014534.1, read as the reverse complement.
GGGCTGGAAAAGGATTGTTTTGTCTGACTGAACTTGCTAACACTTTATATGAAGTTCAGAGTTAGATACTAATGCAGTCCAGAATCTGGAAAATATGAAAGCTAAAACTTAAGGCATCACTGCCAGAGGGTCCAGTTGCGTTATTTTGGCTATTAGGTAATGCTAGTGCTTTGTTTTAAGACAGCAGATTTAAACATTTACTGTGTGAAATTCTGGTATTGTTCTGAAGGAATTAAAAAAAAAAATACGTCTCTTGAAGCGTATCCTGATTGATGTTCTGAATGATGTGCCTTTGTAGTTAAGAAGACCTTTATTCCTGCTAGTTTGTGTGTTTCAAGTCCTGGCTTTTCTTTACCAGACAGAAAACTCTCCATATTGTTAAGAGAGAAATTCTGAAATAGCTCAGTGACCTGCATCACAATCACTTTGTTGCAAGTCTGGGGAATGTTAGAACTATTCTGTGTGGAGAAACTTTGTCAAGGTTGGATGTGGCTATTAAGCATATTGCTTTTGATACCTCAGTGTGATACTTGTTAATTCTTTAAAAAGTAACTTGGTAATTTGCAGAAAGAAGTAGTATTTAAATTGGGTGGAGGTTACTGTGTTACAGTTGCAGTGTAGTTAATATGAAAAATCAAATACACATCCTTTTATGCATGTAAAATGGCCATATATTGTTTTCAGAAGCTTAAGTTACCACTTGCATGAAACAGTCTCTCTTTGGGTAAGAAGTATTGCTTTAATGTCAATGTAGGTCATGCTTAGAAAATATGTGTGTAAAATAGAGATCTTGCTGGAAATAATTACAGAACACTTGATCTGCTGTGCTGGTAAGTTACATGCTGCAGGTTGAATATAGCAGCTTGGCTTGTTGTTCTTCAGCTACATAGTAATTGACAGAAGGTTTACTTATAATTTTGAAGTAAATGGACCAAAACTGCTTGTTAAACTGGGAAAGAGAATAATTGCTAGTTACGGTGCCTGCAGAAAAAGGCTTTTTTTTCCTGCTTATTTTCTGCAATTCTTAAATTGTAACAGCATAGCCAAGTTTGATTCTAGTTGAAGTGAAAAACCTCTTCTGACTGTATGATTTTTTATTTGTTGAGAACTCTCTTACAAGCATGAACAAGAAGGGTTCTGAAAAATCTTTATTTCTAGCAGTTTACCCTTGGGAATTAGATTGGGACTCCTCAGTTGAGGAGATGACTTATATATCTACCATGTACTCTAGTGCAGAACAGAGATCTGGGCTTGCCTAACTGTCTCTGCAGAAGAGGCCAGAATCCCATTCTCACTCTGCCAATATTGTATTTTGTCCAGTGCTATGGTAACAGGGGAAAAAGGTTGTAAAAACATTCTTTGCCAGAAAAATGAGCAGATGCTTCTCTCAGGACACGTAGGGAACAAATCTACTTAATGAGAAGGCACTGGTTTTGATTTCCAGATTTCAGAGTGGCCTTCACTAACTTTCTTTCACTTTGTCATGATTGTTTAGTTAATCTCCCTCCTGGGTTCAGTTATGACTGGGTGTGATTGAGTGCTACCACCACCTTCAGCAGGTGGGTTGTACCACACAAGTCAGCTTTCAGCAATATGAACATGGATATCCAGAACTAATCAACCTGTTGTGGCTTGCTTCTGCCCTCTTTCTGGCAAGCTTTTACAGTGACAGCAAGGAAAAAGGCCTGTGAGTTGTGTGGGCTGCTGTGATTTTTCAGGGTCAGACAAGAATATGTCATTGTGTGCTCATGTAACGGGGTGCAAACGTGCATTTGAGGTGATGGGATTGTGGCACGTGTGTAGCACTGCAGGGGTCAGATTTGGGCCTTTCAGTGGCCCTGCAGTAGGCAGGGACAGCTGTCCTGTTTGTTTTAATGCAAAAAAGAAAGGGGGACAGGCTGGGCAACCCTTCATGGAGGAATGAGGGAAACCTATTCTGCTTCTGTAGTTCTGTGCTGTAGAGTGATCAACTGCCACTGCAGCTCACCCAGGCTCTGCTAATTCAGCATAAATCTCTAGGTTTTGGGGTATGCTGCCAATGGTTCTTTTGCCTCCTAGAGGAGTATTGTATATTGCAGCTGTTGGGTGAGAGTTTCTTATTTTGATCTATACTTTTCATGTAAAATAAAATATTTTATGTTTTATATTTTATGGGTTTTTTTCTGTTCTGTCAGATTGTGGGCATGGATCTGAAGACAGTTAATTTCTTTCATTATGTTTGAATTGGTAGCAGCTTTAAAAAGTGCCAAGTAAGAACAATTTCAAATTTAGGGTTAACTGCTCAGTGTGAAGGAATCTGTGCAATCCAAGTGTCTTTATTTCCTAGAAAAGGAAGAGTAACTATGCAAATTCTTGGCCCCCGTTAGTTTAAACCCTCTATCTGCTGTCTTTGGAAGGCATACTCGTGGTACCTGATAGCAATGCTTCTTCTCTTCAAGCTTTTTTCAGCCATAGTTACCAAAGGTAGTTAATTTGGAGCGTAACCTCTTGTGTGATAAAATTTTGGGGCTTGCTCATGTGAGGACGTAGAGAAAGTGACTAGCAATTGAAAGAGTTGTATTAGTTAGGGTGATGATGTGGGAAGAACTCCGAGGATAACAGGATGCATTTGCCGTGGGGAGGCAGGAAAGGCTTTCCGGCAGCTTGGAGCTCCCTCAGTCCTGCAGAGTGCCTGAGGAAGTGGGACGTGTGTTGCTGTGGTGACTGCTGTGGGTGTGAGCTCCACACCTGCCAGCCTCTCTGAGCAGCCCTGGCCAGTAGGGTGTGCATCTGCCCCGGCGGTGCTGCAGGCACAGCCTGGCAATTCCAGGTGTCCTGCGTCAGCTGTTGGAGGGGGTGTGTAAGGTTGTAAGCTGTGACGGTGGAGGATATGGCTCTGTGTCCTACTTAGCTTTCCTTGCCGAGAGCTTGTGATGTCTGGCAGTGGACACTTGGAAGCAGAATCTGCTTCTGCTGCCGCAGATCTCTCTGCCTGTGATTCTAAATCAAAGCCATTTGTTGACCTCAATCACTGCTATGTAATGGTTTGAGAGTTTATAGTGGAAGGAAGAAACTGGTGAAATTGGGAAATAACCCAGTTGTTACATAAACCCCTGTGACTAGATAATATTTTGTAAAGCTGAAGTAGATATCCTTTCTTAGAAATGGTAGATTTTGTCAGATTTCAAGAGACAGAGATGAAAGTCTGTTCATCTGATATTGATAGTGGGGAAAACAATGTGTACAAATAGCATTTTTTGTACAGCAGAATGTAATTGCTATATGATTGTAGTTTTTACTTGTGAAAGCCACTTTGCATGTGAAGTAATTTTTGTAAATGCTACCACTTGCTTTATTTCTATTAAGTAACTGTAATATTAAATTTTAGTTTATCAATGATTTTGACTTGTAAACTCAGTGAAACCTCTGCATACTAAAGCATCCTTGGTGAATGAAGAGTTGTAGAACAGCAGATATATGAGATAATAGAGTTAAGCCTGTGGATCTTTGTTGTTTTTGAGGTTCTTCATTCAGTGCATTTGTATTGGCCTAGCCTCTTATGGCCGCAAATGTGTTGATACAGGGATGCTATTAAAGCCAAAATTGGCTTTGCCAACAATAATTATGTTGTTGTAACAACTAGCAAACAACCCACTTCTCTCAGCTGTGTTATTGCAGAAGAGCTACCAGAGTAAGGTGAAACCTCCACTGGTTTCACAGAATGAGCAGGGGAATAGGTTCCCTCACTGCTGCTTTATCTTGAGCAAGAGCAAAGTCTGGTGCTGTGCAGCAGGATGGATAACTAGTAATAGAACTGCATATTAACTGTACTTTAGATGTAAATGCATTTGGATGCTAGCATGTTGTTCTTGTGCTCTAATTAGTGATGCAGCATTTTAAGCTGTGTTACTGATGTGTTGAAAAAGTTTTTTATAACCTTGTCTAGTAGGTTTGTGTGAATACGTCATGCTCTATTATTTTTGCATAAATGGGACTTTGGCTCAATTCTCAAGGAACAGGAACTTGCAAGGTCCGATGAGAGCAGGACATTCGTGTGTGAAAACTGGTCTGCTGTGCTTGAGAATGCATGGAAATAAATACAAAGTTTGGTTCTGGTGATGGTTAAGGGACATTGATGACAGATTTGTTGCAGTGATGCAGGCAGTATGGAAATGGAGCAGGTGATTAGATATCAGGGAAGCTGTGCTTGTCCGCAGCTCCCATTTGCTGTGTTTTTCTCTTGGGTACACTGATGTTGCTGTCATAGATCTCAAACCAGTGAGCTAGTTTTACCCTTACTGGAGGCCTTGAATGCAATATGTATTTTAAAAAGAGGCTTTTCCTTTTAGGAGGTTAGGTTCTGTGTGGATTTCTTTGAAAGGTAGCTTTCCTAGCTGTTAATCAAACCTGCATTTTGAGGCTCAGCACAGAACGGAAAACATCAAATAAATTTACAGCAGTGAAAACAAAAGACTGCAGTTTAATGCAAATGACCTTGTAGAGACTGCAGCAGATTATTGATATTGAGTTTAAGGTATCTTAAAAGCTAGGCAGTCACACTCGTAATCAAGAAGTTCTAGTGACATTTAGTGAATCATTACAGCCTTTTAATAGTTTGGAAAAACCGAATAACTTGATGTCAAAGGCTTCACTAGAGTATGAATGCTAAGAGTATATTCTTTAGCTAGCATGCTTGCTATTAGTATGCAGATAAATAAAAATAAATTACAATTATATTGTAAATATATTATAATTATATTGTTAAAAATGGGAATAACTTTATATGATATTAATATTAGTGTAATAAGATGAGTGCAGTTAACCTTGTGTTTGGAAATTACTTTTTAAAATACTACATTTATTACTTGCTCTTTGAATATTTGAATTATGAGATCTAGTGATAGTTTTGATACATTCTTAGTTCTAAACCCACTATATTCTATAATGATTGTGTTTGGCCTAAATGCCAGTGTTCCTTATACAACTTCGTTGATTACTGTGTGGTCTCTGATCAAAAGATGATGTGTTTTACTAAATGTAGGACATACAGAATTCACAGTGCTGTGAGAATAGTCCTAATCCCGTTATCTGTTGTAAAGAGAAGAGTTTACTTCAGTAGCTCACATTTAAAGGTGTTTAAATTTTAAATGCCCTTTGTGTGAACAGCAAGTTAATTGCTTTCATGTAGATGTTGAGTAGAGCCTTTGGACACAGTTGTGGAGAAGGTACTTACCTTTCAGCTTGACACATACTGATAAGGTGGGATGGTTTAGGTGCCCGACAAACCCTCTGTCTGTGCCTGGATGGTTCATCCACAAGGGAAGTTCCATTTAGTGCTGATTCTTGCACTGTTGTGTCACTTCTGAGAGCAGTTCATTAATGAAAAAGGAGTTGTGTCACTAGGAGACTTGACATGCTGTGCTCCTTTCATCACAGATGTGACAAAGAGTTTTCAAGCATATTACTTTAATTATAGTTAGTGTTCAGATAAGGTCATGCTAAAATTATTGCAAAGTAAAAATATTTTATCTCCAAACTCTACAGCTACTACCATTTCTACTGATTTGTAGGCCAAATTACCAGTCTCAATAATCTTGTTGCTTCCCCTGTTCAAGGTCTCAATGTGTTTTGCTGCTCATGTTTTCTCTTGAATGCAGAATAATAGAAAGCTGTCAGAGAACTTATGAGTGGGTTTGTGGCAGGGTATGTGTGGAGAAGTGTTTCCCATTTGTGTCCAAAACGTTGTTTGCTTAGATTGCCTAACATGTGATTAATACATAATATTCAGGGTGCAGAGTACATGCAAATGGGCAATGACTATGAGCTCTCCTTAATTTTAAAAGAAAGGTGTATATATTTGAGTAGGGTAATCAAACAATCAAGCCAGCCTTTTGTCTTTCTAAAATAGTAACAGAAATAATTATATATATATTCATTATATAATCATGAATAAGCAATTACATGGAGACAGATGTTTGCACATGGAGATGAATAGTATGGAGATGATACTATTACAATTAGCAGGAACAAAAAAATTCCACTCTCAGCTCCAGCTACTGTGCAATGTTGGTTACATTAAAGAACAGGTAGACTGAGTTTCCCTGTGGCCTAATAGAACACATGGATTGTTCTGCATCCTAAAGGGAAATAAGGGTTTTTTCTGGTGCCACAGAAATAAGTGCCTTGGAGCTTTATGGCCCTTAGTTTTTTCTGAAACTCTGGGAGAGCTCATTTCCTTCTGTTCTAACATGTCAGTGATTGCTTCTGCTTCGTTGTGCCTGTTTCTCCTGTGTGTTAGACACTAGCTCCTTAGGAATTGGTGGGTTTTGTCCTGGGAATGAGCAGTTCCGGTAGCGAAAGAAGAGTGAGGGATATTCTTTAACAAGTATTTAATGAGCCAGTTTGTTAAAACAGAAAACTACTGTATTTTTCACTGACAGTTATGTAAGTTTTTGGCATGATTTTGACTTAATTATTGGATTAATGATGCTCAGTTTTCTTCTCAATCATTTTTTGTAGTTCACGGAAGGACCTCAGAAAGCACTTGGATGGGCTGAGCAAATGCCATCTGTGCAGTTGAATAAAAGTGTGTAAAATACTTAATTATGTATGAGGCTTTCAGTAACTTCAAGGAATTCAGCAACAATTAAAATGAAAAGGATGATATAAGAGCTCAATCTATTTTTCACAGGAAAACTGGAGTGTGCTTTGTCAATATCACAGTTGGGCACATTTTGTACTGAATAATGCAAGCTTGTTGAACTCTAGCATGCAGCTTTTGTTCTTGAGGCTTCTTGGAGCTGATGCAACCTCAGCAGAAACCTTAGGCTAGCTGGTCGTAAGACAAATGCCAGCTTGGGTTTGTGTTAACAGTAATCAAAAGAAACAACTGTTATATTCTTCTGTTATATAATCTTCTGTCTTATTTTTAAAATTTTACTACTACTTTTTCATCACAATATGAGTTTATTTCATGAAACAGTATTGTTTTGAACAATAGCAAGAGATGCTTTGTATGTTGGGGAACTGATTAGTATATTCTGGATACACTTTTTTGTGTAGTTAGTCTGGTATCAAACTCTTCAACCAAAGCTTCCACTTTTATGCCTGAATATTACTGCATATCCATTGCACATTGAAGAGTTGATTTGAGTATGAATTGAGATGTTTTTCCATTCAGAATTCTGTTTACTAAATGTGAATGACAGTAGCCTCAGGAATGAAAAGTTCTGGTTTTTCACTCGCTTTCAATTCAACATTAAGTATTAATCTGGAAGAATTTTTTATTGTAGTCATGTTGATATTAAAGGCAACAACTTATGTTAGTGTTCTGTAATAAGAAAGACAATTTATTTCTCAACTCATAAGTCAGACTTTTTTGGCTCTTCCAGTAGGATTTATATAACTCTTGCTTGCCTGACTGCAAAACTTCCAAGTTGATGATGACTTTTTCTTTTTTAATTGTAGTAGAAAAGAAACATAGCTACAATAACCAACTAAACTGCCTGTAATTTCTAATGCTTCCTTTCGTGCACCACTTCCAGACCTCTCTTTATGAGCTCTTTCCAATTCATAGGAAAATTTTTTTTTTTCCCTTGTTGCTGTCTTTGAAGTCTTGCCTTCTAATTTGGTAGCATTGGTAGCATTTGGTAGCATTTTTTTTTGTCTAGTTGGATTTATGTTTTGTCAGTCTTACTCTAGGGTTCACATTACCTCCCATCGTTCATTTGTTTCTTTGTAGAATTTCTCTATCCATTAGTAGGTGCTTTTCTGTACAAAATTATTCAAGTTCTTAGCACGGGCATAGCAGACCTTATCACTTATCAGGATTTGGCTGATCACTCCTTGGGTGGGAGAATGCCATAAATTCTTGGTTTCTTTCTAGCCCTGCGTTTTATGCTCTATATGCATGTAAGTATTCCTTTTGCCAATCATATAGCCAAATAATTTTGTTAATTTGGATACCTTACTGCATGTTTTATTTTCTCATCTGCCCCATTCAATACTAGTTTCTTCTTTATAGCCTGTTTTTTAAATTTTTTGTATAAAAGTTCATTCTTTCTTAAGCAGGAGAATAAACATTGAGACATTTAATTCCTAAAGTGAAAGGATATTTTATATAGTCAGCACTCCAGGCTATTTCTTACTCAAGTCTGGTAATGCAGTTGTGCAGTGTAAATGGAACTTCCGAAGTGGGAAGAAAAAGTGATGCCTGGGCTCTGCATCCTGACATGAAAAGTAGTCATCTTTACATTTACTGCAGGTTGAATTCCATATAATCTCTAATGCTAGCTATTTGGTGTATACAGTCTAATAAAAAATGAGCAATATTTTCAGGTGAACATTTATGATCCTTCCTGAGCTGTTAGATTTAGTGTCCATTGTTGGTCCGGCATGTGGAAGTGGAAATGTTAATAATTCTCCAGTGTCTGAAAGCAAGCACTGTTGCCTTGTGTATGTAATGCATGCCTTTTCTGACTGACTGTGAAGTCTGTGCATTTGTAGCTGACTTGAAATGCCTTTGATCTCCTGTTATCTAAAAGCCCCAGTTTGTACCGTCGCTGTAGTCTGTGCTGTAGCTCTCAGGCTGGCTTCATCCTGTGAAACATTCCCGTGTAGTTGATAGCTTGTTTTGTTTTCCGGTGGAGACAAGTAACTGTTTCACTCCTGGGTGCTTCCCACAAAAGGAAAAGACTCTCCAGGGGAGAGCTGGGCAGAGCCATGGCTGCTGCGGTGTCCCCGTGCATGGGGAACCTGCTGCAGCGGGGGGAGCATCTCCCAGTAGTGGCTGACACTGTCCCCAGCCCCTGTGCGGGTGGCAGGAGCAGATGAGCTCTCTATGGAGAGTCAAAATGGTGCTGACTGCTGAGAGCAGGAGAAAAGGATGCTGCCTTGTGACTCACATGGTCACACATGGATGTGTACATTGCATGGAGAAAAATGATAAACAGAGTAAATGCTAAGTTGTTGCCTGGAAATTCCATAACATGGGCACAGAAGACATGATCTAAACATTTCTGTTTAAGGCTATGAAGATGATCCAGCTGTGATACTCAAGTATTTTAACGTGCTGTGAGAAGTCAAAGGTACAATTTTAAGAGGTGGAGACACAGCAGCATTCTTAACACAGTTAAAGCAGAAATATTAAGGGAAACATGGGACACTGCACAGGTCGGGTGAAGAAAACTACAGGTAGTGGAGGGCTGGAAAAACTGCAGTGATGTTCCAGCACTTGCTCCTTTTCTAGCAAGCTTAGCAGCTCTGGATCATTCTTCTCTCTTTATTCTTGACTGTATCCTTCCTTCTGTTTATCTGGCTATGCAGTGGTTTGGGTAAGACAAAAGTTATAATTTGGTTTATGGATCAGATGATTTTCATTTGGGATGTGCCTCCTGGTCTAATTCACTACGGCAGATGGAGTGTGCACTTGGTGTTGGGGACATCTACTGATGTAGTGACAGGTACTGCTGATTAAAGTAGATCCTGAGTCTCCATAATACCATGACAGATTTTCAGACCATAATTCACTGAGTTGCTTTGCTTTTTCTTTGTGGCATCTACATAGTTTTACTAGGGGTAGTGTTTGCAGTTTTGCATGTCAGGGAAGATAATGGAAGTGACTGGAGATTAAAACTACCATTTGTATCTAAAGCTAGTTATAAACTAGGTCAGGTGCTCAGTCTGCCACACAGCCCTGCACAGACAATGGAATGGATATGTTAAATCTAGGAATGAGAGGGTCCCTATGTTGGCAGTGTTTCAGAAGACTTGCTTGTCAAACAATAGCTTTGATTTCTTTAATTTATTATCCATTAAAAATACAGATCAAACTGATCTAATGGTTGAAAGCATTGCTTTCCAAAGAATTGTGTGTGGGTAGATGTATTTTTTCATTGACATGCATATTTTTATGTGTGTGAGTGCTAAAGGTACTTAAAAACTAAAATGGAAGGATACTCAAAGGTATGCTTCATGGCATTTAATTTAGGTCAGGGCACTTGCTACCAGTGCTTGATCATGCTGAACACCATGTTTCAGACATCTGAAGGGCTTCAGGGACTCTGGTTAATATGCTTAAGTGTCCACAGGAACAAGTCTTTTTGTTATAATGAACGTAGAACATGCTTCTCTTGTTTTTGATATTCTTCACAGAAACAGTATTCCATAGGTTACTGAAACTACTGTAGAGAGTCTTATCAGTTTGATTTTTTTTTTCTTTCACTAGAGAATATTGGAATAATTTTTTGTCTGCCTTACAGTCTGATTTGAAGTATACTGGCTGGTATTTTGGTGTTAGGAAGATCAGGAGTATCAGAACTTAGACAGCCGAGGATTATATTTGAATTTTGTTTACTGTTAACTTGAAACTGTTATCTTATTAGCAGAAATCCCTTTATTTATATAGTTACATACTCAGTGAGCATGGCAGCATTTGCAAGCAGTGAAATTTGGTGTCCATGTGGAGTGTAAATAGGGATCTTGTTACATGGAAGCATATGGTAACATCTCTGGAAATCTACTTATCAAATTAAAAGATGGGTTTCATGCCAAACAGAACATTTCAAGTTAAATTTTAACTGACATTTATCTTTATATTTCCACTGGGGAACTTAGGATTTTTCTGTAAGTATTCTAGAGTTTTTACTATTGCTGTCAGTCATTTGGGGTTTTCATCTCTTGAAAGTTTTCAGGGTAAACATGATTGTTTTAAAATGCTGTTAGTAATTGGTTTTTGTTCTTTTGAAATGGATTGACAGTAGTAGCTTCAAATAGTCATTTTAATTTGAACAGGTTCTTCACTGGAAGAAAGTTCAAACTTAAGTTTTGCTGTACCACGTGAGTGGAGTTTGCCTCAGACAATTTCGGGCTCTAAAAAGGGATGTAGAGCAAATGACAGTTGTTATCAGCTAAATACATGAATTAGACACCTCCATCGTATGGATTTTTGTGCTAATAACAGTTCCAAAGTAGTAAGCTACTTAGTATTTCTAGTTTTGTTTTATGAGCTCTTTAATGCATTTGAACATTGAGAAGTCAGTTCCCTGTTGGTTTGAACTGGGAGTGACTTGAATTTAGCTATTAGGTTACATCCCTGGAAGGACCAGCTCTGAGCATGGATTCGTATTTGTGCTTCTTTAAGCAGAAAAACCATAGCAGAGGCTCATAATATATAAAATTATAGGTAGTTTCCCTTTTGTTCTCAAACACCTTATTAATGAAGAAATACAGTATTTGCTGGATTATACTCAGCTCCTCTGAGTATACAGTGTACTAATGGAAATCAGCATTTTCTGCTTCTATAAATAGATTGGCAGCAGCTGCAGAGCAAAACAGACGAGCTTCTGGTCATTTTTATTATTGCCATTGAGAAATGGTTTGAATGGCTGTGGAACGTGCCTGCTGCAGGGGAGTGTGCAGGCTGAACTGGGATATGAGCAGGAAGAGGGGAAGAGTGTATTTAAAAGCCAGCAATGTGAGAATAAAGAGCTCAACATTCCTTCATTTGGGAGTCCTTAAGCTGAGTGTCAAGCTCTTTTGTGTACAAGATATACTACTCACTGATTAAAAGTCATGACTTCTTAAATGAGATCTGGGGGATAGCATTTTTCTAACTTCTTTATAGTTGAATATAAGGCAGCATTTCTCATTGTGCTGTCTTGGAGAATATCCTCATACTGAGAAGCTCCTAAAATTTTCAGTTCCTTCTTCTGTTGGTCTTGTTTTGTCCTCTGCATGGGAGAGAAACATGGTGAGAATGCTCACCTCCTGCAGCATTCCTCCTTCCTGCCCTGTTGAGGCAGCTCTTGGATGAGCAGCAGGTGCAGCTCTCCTCCTTCCTGGCAGAAGAGCAGCTGGTACCACTGCAGCCTGCTGACTGACCAGCTAACTTACCGCTGTTGTTTGTGGACACAGGCAGTTACCAGGAAAGAAAAAGTATTGAGTATCTCTCATGTGAGCATTTAATTGAAGTCTTGTGCCTGTGTTTACATGTGTGGGATTTTTTTTCCCATGAAAGCTAGCAATCTTCTTCTAAGAATCTTACTACAAGGTCTTGGGAAATGTATTGAGCTGTAGGAATTGTTTTCCTGAAATACAGATACACTTCCTTTCTGTGTTTCTCAAAGTACATATAATACAGTGGATGTTAGATTCAGCTTGTGCTGAAAGATATGGAATGACTTTATATTCCCTCTTTAATAACAGCACAGTTCTTGAATCTTGATACCCAACCTATGTGGATAATATAAAAAGCCAAGGAAATAACGAAATACAGTGTTATAATGACAGGTGGGATAGAGAACATTTATCAACCATTGCTTTAGAAACAGCACCATCAGCAGCATCAGTGAGATGGCTAAAGATCACCTAAATGTGAAGTTCACTGTATACTAAAATCTTGGAAACGGGAAAGTTCCTTAGAATCTTCACTGTTATGTTTTACCAGTGCTTTAATCTGTATTCTTTGTACTGAATTACATCTTAGTGATATTAACTATTTTTCAAGGCGAAACACAGAACCCTAACAATTAGATTCTTAGCTTATTATTTTTAATGCTGCTTGAAATGTCTGTATGTTTTTAAATTTCTGATGGGTATCTTGGTTATGATTAGCTTAAATACTTCTAGGTGCTCTACTACTAGAAAAATGGATCATATTAATTTTTCATAGAAGAAAGTATTGACAGCGTGAAAAAGTACAAAACATGTTTAAGAAGAAAATGTGGACTTACTCTTTTTAAAAATTATTCCTCTCACATTGTATTCAGCTACCATCTTATGGGAATAATTATAATTCATTCACTGTGAATGACCATTTGTGACAACAGTGAGGTCTAAATGATTAGGAGAGATGAGGAGCTGGCAGCTCCTTGTAGGCTGTTAGGAGTTACAAATGAAGTACCAAGTTTAGGAAAGTGAAACAGTTCTAAATCGTATGAAATCTAGGAAAAATAAATAATGGGTGTCTCAGAGTGCTTTTCAGGTAAATTGCTAAAATACTGAATAAGAAGTTGGACTTCTTTCAAGAAAACTCCAAGTATCTTTCAAGAAAAAAAGAGCCTAATTCTTCTTAGAAAGCGTAGAAACTCTTAAAAAACAAAGGTACTATCTTTTGTGGAATTAAATTGAATTAGTTTGACTTGTATAATTCATTATCTCTAAAGACAGGCAAAGAGAGTTCATTCCAAGAGTCTTTGTGTGAAAGACTTCACACTAGTAAACCTTTTCTTTCTGTTTTTCAGTCAGCAGATAAGCAGCGAGCCCTGGAAGAAACCAAAGCCTACACGACGCAGTCGTTAGCAAGCGTAGCCTATCTGATCAACACTTTGGCCAACAATGTTCTCCAGATGTTGGATATCCAGGCGTCCCAGCTTCGGCGCATGGAATCTTCAATCAACCATATTTCACAAGTGAGGCTTCTTTCTTTTGCCTTTGATATGACATAGCAAGTAAAACTCTGAGCTGACATCTTGTGAGCAAGAATTTCTTCTCATATTCATTCTGGGATTGGGTCTTCATCAAGTGGTTCTGTAGCAGTGTTAGTTATGAGCATTTTACATACCAAAGCAGGTTAAATGCATTCTCAGCCAGATTATTGTTGGAGAGGGGGTCATTCTGCATAAGTGAAAAGCACAGAAAAATTGCTAATGGTAAAATGAGAGTATTGTGTTAAGAAATATGAAATGGATGGTGGAAAACAGTACTCGTCCTCTTTTTACTTTTTCTGTTGCTGTAATACTGGCATCTAATGACAACAGCATAGATGACAAAAATAGTTTGCTCCTGGCTTTTCTTAATAAAATGTACTTTGCAGTGACATGAACAAAAGCCAAAATTAGTGTTTCAATTTGTGTATGGCTGCAGAACTCCTGCCATTGTTTGCAGTTGTTCTGAGCAGCAATAAACTAAGCTACTATAATCAGGAGCCCAGGTTCAATCACCACATTGATGAGAGAATTTTGACTGCCAGAATGGGCTGAGAATGAATGATAGATAAAAGTGAAGAATTACCAGCCACTGATGGATTAAAAGAGAAATTAAAAACAATGATACAGCAGTTTCTGGGGTTTGTGTCTGTTTACTGAATATTTTGTGTCTTAGTTGACCTGTCCATTTTGGCTGCTACGGTTTCTTGATCTCCATGCAATAATACAAATTGAAATAACAAATATTGTGGTATTTAGAAAAACATTTGAAAGTAGGGGCTGTGTGAGGGAGGAAATAAGTAGGTGGATTGGATCTATTTGAAACAGCAAAAGATGAATAATTTTATGCTGGCTTAGTGGGCTGAATTGCCTCTGACTGGGTCAGAGGAATCCCAGGGCAAGTACAAAGAAAGAGGTGGGGAGGATTTTCTCCTTTGATAGTGCTGTGCTATTAGGTTGCCTCAGTTGTCTCATGGATCTGCATCACAAATAAGTTGGAAGTTTGATTCCTTCTGCTAAATGCTCCATGTGGACAAGTAAATTATTTTTTTCCCCCGAAAATGTTATGAATTACCCTGTGTATGCCTGCGTGCTGTGTCTATATGCTGTGTGTGAATGTGCTTCCTCACAGGCTAGTGCCAGCTCACACATGTTCCAGCTGTTTGAGAGCCTGATGCGAAAGAGAGTATATTTTGCATTTCAAGAATGAGGATAGTTCATTTTGTCACACAGCTTCTGTAAAGTAGCTTTTGTGGAAAGGGCCATAGGATTTTAAATTTTTTCCTCCTGAGAAGGTGACATTTATGCAGATTGAGAGCTAGGTTAGATTGTCTTTGACCTTTATACAATACATCTAGTTATTTAAAATAGAGCACTAAATTAGCTGTACCTCAGCACTTAATGAAGATGTATCTGAAAAATCACATAGGTTGAGCTTGAACAACCAAAAATAATCTGTGATGGTCTTTATTTTAAATACTGCTGTAAAATTGAAAATCTAGTTTGTTTGGGAGAATTTTTTGTGTGCTTTGTTTGGGGTTTTTTTGAGCCTGCATCATCTGCATGTAGGATGCTCCCCAAATCTTTATGGAAGAAATAATATTAGAAGAGCAGACAGTATTTAAGGTTTGGATATTACATACATGAAGTGTATCCATCCAAGGAACTGTATTAGGTTGAGTTAATGTGTTTGGAAATGGCTTCCTCCCATAATACCAGTGTTGCAGTTTAGTCTGTTATCTTAGTTTCCATGTTTGTTTTTCTTTAAAAATTAATTTACACCATTTCTCTATAAATAAATAAATAATTTATTTTCAAGAAATTTGGTTATACTTCTCCTGAAATTAGCCTAATCTGCAGAAGGTTTCCTTGGCATTTATCTTGGGTATAAAGCTTAGTGAGCTATTTCTAACAGTACTGAAAATGCCTTGTGGTGTAATAGCTCACTGCCAAATTAGGATTTCAGTCAGCCTGACTTGAAATGAAGTCAGGAACATAGAACAGGAAACAGGTTGGTAATTATAGATGGTAAATTAATTTTTGCATTAATGCTTTGGTCAGTAGGTCTTGGTATTTAAGTTTAGAAAACATATGCATATTGTGATACCTGAATGGAATCCTACTTTTAATTCTGATCTGGGATTCCAGATATTCTCCAAAGAAGGGAGCAGAGTCATTTGGTGCTTGGTTTGAAATCTTTTCCCAAAGTTCTTGTTTCGTATGAGTAGCTCAGACTGGGAGAGGTGTGATTAACTTTGTAAGATAAAATACTCTGGTTCTCTGTTCATTGGTAGAGCACCAATTTATATCCTTTCTGTGTTTCCTTCTAAATGCCAGCCTAATCAAAGAGCTGAAAAGGAAGCTGATAATCATTTGTGCTTTTTCAAATTATATATAGGTTGTGAATAAGAAAATTGTTACTATTGAAACTATTTTTATGCAAGTGATTAGATCCTATTGGTTGAAAAATTAGAATTACTTTGGTTTGGTCTGAAAGCTGATGAATCCTATTCTTACTTGCCTTCTTGAACCCTGTCCAGAACTAGATGATACAGTGTTTCACATTTGACTAAGAATTGAAATCTTAAATACAGATCAAATGTACAAATATTTATACTTGTTAAAAAAATTATCTTGCAGCTTTCAAGTTAGCAGCCACTGTGAAACGTTACTAACATCCAGATTCTTTAGATTAATCTGGCAGATTTTCAGGTTTTAGTATTTGTATGTTGAGAAATGTTTTTTCATTACTTAGCAAGGTAATTTTTAAAACTCTGCTGCTAATTATATAAACAAGCACATTACCACGAGGATGAGTGGTAGTGATGAGTTTTCTCCAGTGGCACTTTGTTGTGGGGAGTCTGCTACACCTTCCCCTGACAGAAGTGACTGCCACGCTCTTGGCTGTGAGAAGAGGCATTGCATAGACTGCAGGCTTGGATTCTCTGCAGGCAGCAGGTGCTGCTTAGCTGGGTTGTAGCAACATCTGTGAGCTGCTCAGTCTCTGCAGGGAAGTTCACTTGCATGTTCCACTGAAAATCAGTCAAGTTTTGTGACCTTTCTCCATTGTCTTATTCTTGCAAGGCACGAGAATAGCAAAACACTTTAAACATGGTGATTAAAAGCCAGTTTTGCACAGTGCATGTTACCTGTTTATGGAACAAGTAGCTTTTCAGCATTTTTATAGCATTGTGATTTTTTTTGTGCATAAATTATGTGCAACTTGAGACAATTAATGTCACATTTCTAACATGCCAAAATCAGGCAGTTACTAATTTTAAAGTAATCATTTGCAATTAGTTTGAATTGCATCAAATTAATAAGATTAATAAAAGTGCAGCAATACTGTATTTAAGCAACATTTTCTTCTAAGATTTTTGAAACGAAATTTTAAACGCCCGGACTAACAGAGATTGATGGTTAATTTATAGATTTAAATTAGAATGGTTTGAGAAGAGGAAGAAATGAAGGCTTCTGGAGACTGTTATCTCTGAAATTTCACTGTAATTCAGACTTTCAGCATGCTGTTGTGGTTTAACCCCAGCTGGCAACTAAGCACCACATGGCTGCTCACTCACTCTATGGACAGAAAATCGGAAGGGTAAAAGTGAGAAAACTTGTGGGTTGAGATATATACAGTTTAATAATGGTGGTGATAATAATAATATAGAAAATTAATATTTAAGGGAGAAATAAAACCCCAGAAGAAAGGCTGCCAAGGAAGGCAATTTCTCAGCAGCAGCTGAGCACTGCCCAGGCAGTCCCCAGGCAGCCGTGCCCGGCCAGGCTCCCCCAGCCTGGCTGCTGCCCCTGAGGCTGGATGGAGCCTTGTCTGTCCCCTGGGGCAGCAGGGCCAGCTGTCCCAGCTGTGTCCCTTCCCAGCTTCTTCTGCACCCCAGTGGTGGGTGGGATGGGGAGCAGAAAAGGCCTTGGCTCTGCAGTCTGCTCAGCACTGACTAAAACATCCTGGAGTTATCAGCTCTGTTTACAGCACAAATCCAAAATATTGCCCCATACTGCGAAGAAAATTGGTTCTGTCCCAGCCAAAATTAACTTAAATTAGTTAAATGCTAACTTAATACTTAGAGAAATTTTGTTTACTGGTAGAAGAGAATATTTCTCAAAACTCATGAGTTCAGTGACTTTTAAGTGAAATTGTAAGTAGCATTAACTTTCCCAGAAGTTATTTCATGGGGTTTTTTGTTTTAATATTTGCAGAGCTTGAGACTGGCTTTGTTGAATTCAGTATGAAAACTTGATGTTTCAAAATGGCCAGAAAATAGAAAAAAATGCCATGCTTCATATTTATTTTTCCCCTTATGCTCTCGCTTGGCTATTGCAGGGATCTTGGAAAGCATATGACAAGGTGATAGTAATGAGCCTAATCTCTAACAAACTGTCAGTTAAAACCTTTTGCCAAAGCTAATGGAGCTATGTGAAACAAATTTTTAAAAGCATGATAATACTGTCAGGGGTCCAAAATTTCTTGTTAGAAAATATGGTTTTAAGTTGTAGAGGGGCACAGTGTATCCCATCTTCTTTTCCTCAAGTTTTCAAGGCAGGTGTTTTGTTAGTCCAGCTCTAACCCCAAAAACTTCTCATTAGAACTTTATGAACTGATGAGTAAACACTTTGGTGCATTCTCCTGCCTTGATAAGGGATTTATGTTAGTACTGCAGGTAGTAATTTCCTGTGTGTTGAGGATAAATGTTTTCATTTTCTTCAGAAGCAGGTTAATCTTTGCTACCTCCTCTACTAATGGAATACTGCAGTGTTCCTTTGTGCTATTTTATGGGTGTATTAGGATCTCATGACTTCCATAGTCTACTAAAAAAGAAAATGAAATGTTTGGAAAACTGCCAGCATAATGCTTTTCAGTACCATTTTAGGTGTGTGGACCAGAGTTAGGTGCAGTTTGTATACTTTTAGTCAAGTTAAAAGAGATGTTCTGAATCATAATGCAAGAGAAATCCCACCAGATGAGCTTCAGGTTTTAATTAGGTTTTATGCACTTCATTGTTACTGTAGTCATGCCTCATGATCACCATAGTCCTTAAGGAAGCTGGTTGTGCTTGTGGTTCCTGTTGAAAACCCACCATTCATTCATGGAAACAGCCTTGTACAGTGCCAGGATACCATTGCTACAGTAACATGAGCATTAAATAGCTGTACTTGGCATTGTATTAGTAGATAATTGCATAAGAAAGTGCTGAAAGAATATATTCAAAGTTGCAGAGTTCTAGCACTTGAAATAGAAAACGAGAAATCATCTTGCCAACCCTGCACTAATAACTTCCTTTTTGATTTGTGGATTGAAATTAAGGCTCTGAGTGCATGAAAGGCATGAAACTGGTTTTGAAGGACCAGATTCATACCCATAAGATTTTGATGTTCCAGTGCATCCTGAAGTTTTTTAACATTCTAGCAAACGGTATCAGGGGCCTGTGAGACAAAGAACATACAAGAGTCATGTCTCTGCAGTTCTCCAGTGACATGTCTAGACACAGAAAAGGTCTGCAGTAGAGATTGAATTTGTCAGTAGTATCAAACATGAAACTGTCCTCCCAAGTTGTTGCCATCACTTCTCTTCAGGTTCCTTAGACAGACTGTGCCCTCTGACTGGTGAGATGAGGGCTCTGCAGATCATCTTCTCCAGAATGTGTGCTCCTATTGCCTATGCTGCGAAAGCAAAGGTCTAGCATAGAGGAGGGATAAAAGTCTGAGATGGAAAATGGAATCTTGCGTCTTACCCTGATGGAGAATGGTGTACTGTAGGTACTTTGGCCTGGAAAATATTGGTGTGCTCTGTTTGCACCTGTGCTTGGACCATAAATATAGCACTGTAAGAGCTGTAAAGTTCAGATCTGCACTGCTCTATTGGGGGTTGGTGTACAGTCCTGGTCATCTCAGGGAGCTTCAGAAAGGACCTTGGCAAATTCATTGGAGAGTGGTTTAGTTGTTAAGTAGTTGCAGAAATATATGTGTTTCTGTTACACTAGTGTGAATTGTGAATTTCTGCAGAATTTATATAGTGGCCAAATCTGGGTGGGTTTTTGTCCCAGATAGTTTAACTACCCCTATTAAATTTCAAATCATTGCTCAACAAACTCAAGCTTTCCAAAGAGAGATTTGCCAGTACATTTTGACCTTAAAATCTACTTTTCTGTAGTTTTATTTTAAGAAATAATTTTGTGCCTGTAGTGGAAACCTTAGAGTTCTAGGCAGGTGGAACTATAGGTGGTAGAATGTACCTCATAAAGCTGTAGTCAGTGCTTCATTTTAGCAAAGTTACAAAATCTTGAAATTGTGTTGCTGGGAAATATTAGGCAATCTTGATAATAAGCTATAAGCTCACATAAAATGCCCCAGGTATTTGTGGAAATCCTTCCCTGGAAATAATGCAAAGAAACAACTTCTTGGAAGTAGTTTGGGGTTTCTAAAATTATTTTTTATTATTTTAAAGGATATGATGATTGTTCAAGGTAGCACAAGTTCCATTAGCTTGTTTTGCTGTCAGTAGCACAAACAGCAGGGTAGAACAGTAGCCAACCCCACTGCCCCAATGCCTGCCGACAGAAAAATAAAATAGACAAAAATTGTTATGAAAATGAGTTCTCATTTGTACCTGTTTCCCAGTTACTACAAAGCCTGGTTCAAAACTGTGAAAAGTGTTTCTGGTGCCATTTGCAATCACTGAAATGGTAACAAGAAATCTGTGAGTGTTTAGAAATCCTTATGGTGGTGGTTCTGGCTGTTTTTACTTTTGTTTTTTATCCTGTAGCTAAAACTTTTGTCACAGTTTAGCAAATTTCTTATATTGAAAGCTGTTTTGTGAACAAGCAATTATTTTTGGTTTAAATAAGGCAAGGAACTCCATGGTTTAAGAGATTATATTTTCCTGGAAGAGATAAGTGGACTTTTTGGTAGGATTTTCTTACTCTTGTTACCTAACAAGATTCACATACGTATTTTTAGGCAATGAATTTTCAGCAGGGCTTTGTCTTACACCAGAGATTTTCCTGTGGTACTGATTTTAGTATATAAAGGGCGGGATTTCCAATGTTGGCCCTAGGCATCCAAAGGGAAGGCAACAGGCTTAACCTCTGGCTTTATTGTGGATAAATTAGTATGGAACACATTCTAAATTCTAATCATTGCTTTGTGATGAGTGAGTTGTAATGACCAGAATACTTTTTTTGATTCGTCTAAGTGAAATTTTATTCTGTCATAGGATTACCAGTCCTAATTTAGCAAACTTTTACAGTGTCAGAAAACCTGCTTATGGTTTGTTTTTCAGGTCTTAAAATTAAGGTTTGGGAAGGCGTCCTTACACTTCATCTAGTTGGAGCCTATGTCAAAGACAAGCTTAGAGGGAAGTTGTAAAATTAAAATAAAAAAGGATAAGTGAAGGAATCTTATAAAACTGTGTCAGTAAATTGATGCGAATGACTAAGAATGGAAAGAAGAAGGAGTTTTGTGAAACAGAAGGAATGAGGGTAACAGAAATCCCAAAGAACCCCCAGCTATTCGTGTGGCTTTAGAGGTGGCAAATTCAGCAGTAAGTTGAAGAAAGATGATGTAATCAAGTATAAGTAGTGATATGTGTAGTTCAGTGTAGAGATCTTTGAAACATTAGAACTGATTTAATTTTTTTTAATACTGACTCTGTATTCCAATGCATACCACTGTTAGTAAATACACTGCGTCTTTTGTAGACGGTGGACATTCACAAAGAGAAAGTTGCTAGAAGAGAAATTGGTATCTTGACTACAAACAAAAACACCTCAAGAACTCACAAAATCATTGCACCAGCTAACTTGGAGCGACCAGTTCGCTACATCAGGAAACCTATTGATTATACAATTCTAGATGATATTGGACATGGAGTGAAGGTAGGTGATATTGTTAAAACAGCCAAACTGCAAATTCATTGTCTTTGTATATTTTCAAAATAACCTGCTGCTTTTCATGGTAATATACCAGTTTCTCCTTGCCTGGACTATGTGTCTATAAACATGAGAGGAGTCCTGTCCCATTTCCAGTTGTGCCTTTCCCTTCTCTTGCCCCAGTGTTTCGAAGTGTTGCAAACTCACTGAATATGATTTCTGATTGGGACTGTGAGTCTCACCTTTTAAACTGATTCTGAATATCAACTTGTGTGATGCTGCTATTATTGTTTGGGTCAGTTGCCAGGGATATACGTGGGGACTGAAGGGCTAATGACCATCACTTTTCTGCCTGAATTAGCACCACAGAGTGTGATCCAGCTGTAATTGCCACTGGTTTACTTTGATGCTCATGCAAAGGAAGGGTTTGCATGAGAAGTGTTATGGGCTCCCTTCTCTTCTTTCTGCCAGGGTCAGTTCTTCACAAACCCAGTGACGTCCTTTGTTAAAGGGAGCGCTCTACAACTTTTGTGCCTTACGGGGTTTTGGGATGGAAATATTACTGCCCAGTTTAAAGCCAGCTGGTTTTCCCTCTCAAGATTAGGAAAAAAGAAGGAATTTCAGGGCAGAGATCAGACTGAGACACAACTGATGGCTGTTAGATGTACACAGCAGCAGTAATATCATGTGTGAGGTTAGACATGACTTTTTAAAAGCACATCCTGAGTATAAACACAATCTTAGCAGGTGTGAGTTCATTGTTAACTTGTGCTGCCAGGAAAACAAGTATGGAAATGAGAACACTGACAGTATTAAAGTTCCAGGAAATGAAAGGTAAATAACACAAAACGATGTCATTTTTACAAGGCAAACTAACAAATCTGTAAACCTGCTAAGTAGCAGTAAGGTAAGATGCTTCTTCCAGTCAAAGTACACCAGAATTTCTTTTGCTTGACTTGTAACTGGATTAGATTATCTCTGTTGTCCTATTTTATTTGTCTACTTGGATGGCCATTTAAATGGCAATAGGTTGTTTAAACTAAATTTTAAAATTCAAATTTGATTTAAATATCTTTCCCAATCAATTTTACTTAAGGTAAAATTTACTTAAGGTGATTTTTCAACATCCTGTTTGTTAATGGAAAGTCTCCTTCCCCCCATTTCTTACCCAAAGAATCAGCCTCTAAAGATTTTTAAAACAACAAACAAAAAGCATACTCAACTTTAATAACTACAGTTTTGACCAGGAAATTATTACCAGTTGTGTGTTAAAATCTGCTGCCAATTTTTTAATTTATGCAGGTCAGCAGATTCCTTCTGGATATGGATGGAGCATATTAACCTGTAGGATTCTGTTGCTAATATTTTAATCATCACTTTTTGTTTTAGGGAGATCATTTTAGAACTCATTAAAGAATAGTTTTTAATTGCTCTGCAGCACAATCTTATTTAGCACTGGCTCTAAATCATTATAATTGGTATCCCACTTACCTCAATGTAGCAGAGTCATACTAAGATGCAATGAATTATGTTCTTCTGAAAGAATATAGTTCATCGAATGGGTGATGACTTGAGTGTGTTTTACATCCATTTGTTATACTTGTGATAGACTTAAATTATATTTACCATGCACTATGCTTATCTAGAAAATGAAGAAGTATTGTGTACTTGTGAAACAATAATCAGAGAACTTGAACTCATGCTATACTTAAGACTGTGAATGTGTTCTAATCAGGTTAATCCTGGGTTTAGGTCAGAAGAAGGAACAACTCTCTTGCAGATGGGGGAAAAGGTGGCCAGTTGTGCTTATGAACCTGTTTTTGTTCTGTTTGAGTAATACAGATTAGTTTATTAGAGCTCTGGCTGTAGAACAGAGAGGAAAAAAATGAAATAGGTAGAAGCTTCAAATTTGCCTATATGTAGCTCTTCATTGTTTGAGCTGCAGTACTTTTCCATGAAGGTGAGCATTCAGAAGGAGTTGTAGCATAAACAGTGTTAAAGTTCCAGTTAGCATCAGGATTCCTCAGTCTGCATTCCTTGTCTGTTTTCTGCTGAAGGGCTTCTGCTCCAGTACTTGGACCCAGAATTACCTGTTTTCAGGACAGGCAGAATGCTGATGCAGCAGACATTCAGTGCAAGCCCCGAGAAAGATGGCAAGCTGGACAGAATAATACGGGAATAAAAGGAGGATTCTTGGCCGAGAAATTCAGCATGCCGTGCTGAGAGAAGTGGTAGAGGCCCTTAAGCATCTTATTCCTTCCATTCAGAAGTTTGAAGCACAGTGGAGATGATATTCAGAAGGGTTGCTCTACAGTATGGTTTCTAAATAGATGTGAGAGTTCAAGTGCCTCTGTATCATTCCAGCAGTCCCTCCTCATCTTCCCTCCCTGAAGCTACAATGCTGCAAAAATCTAAAGAATCTTTTCTGTGGAAGAGACTTGCTTTCAATTTTTTTCAAATGTTTCCCAAGTTACAAAGTCTTCCAACCTGTTGCTCCTGCCAAAGAGTTATTTAGTCAAGAGAATGGGACACAAATAAATGCTCCCTTCAGAGAGATGTGCATTAAGCATTGTAGTTGTCAGGCAGTGCTGCTGAGGTCTCTGCAGATGCACCTTCCAGTGTAACTGACCACTGTGGCCAGTGCAGGGGGACCTGGTTTTCCAGTGTAGCTGTGCGAGGCAGAGACCATATTGCTTAATTGATCCACAGAACTTTAAACTCAAAAGACAGGAGAGTTTTTAGTAAATCAGATTATGTTTCTTTTTAGTAGAGCAGGGGCTCCTCTAAATTGATGGAACAAATCAGTCACTCTGGATGCTTTACTATTTATCCAAATAATATTTAAATAATTATTTATTTGAATATTTAAATATTTACCTGAATATTTACTGTTCAGTGCTGCAGAAAGTGTAACAAATTTAATGATACATTTAGATGAACTAAAACCAGATCATTCAAAGGGAAAGACAAGTACAAAAGAAATTATTATGGAGAAAGATGATGTATGATATTATGCCAGTAAGATGCAGAACTTATTGTCAAAAAGCTAGCACTTAGGCTTTAAAGTAGGATTTTGCTGTTGGTTAATGTCCTAATTTATACTTTAGGAAATGTGGATATGTGGTACAGTGTCCATAAAGAGTGCTGTACTTCTTAAAAGACATCATCATTTGCTCTTGATCTTTGTTCAAGAGAGATCTCATGGCATCAAGTTAACTAAGAACACTTTCTAGAAAAGAACATATATTAGCTGAATATGTTAGAAGCTTCCATTTCTGCTACTTGCAAATGTGCTAATGCATGTAAACAATTTAAATGAGCTCAGGCTCATTGATAAGGCTAGTCTTTGACAACTCTAATAAATTAATCTCTGAAGTTAATCCACCTAGATCTCATGATACATTTTGAAAGAAGATGCCTTTTTGTAAGCAATGTAAGAACTTGAGTAAACATTGTTCAAGCATTTGAATGTTAATTTTAAAGTAATAACATAAAGGCTTTGTGGTCAATGTATATTAAGCGTTTCAGCTTGAAGATCTTTTGTTCATGACATTCTGCTTTAACCACTCTTTCTATGATCTACTGATACATTATTTTGTTAATGCTGAATGCTTAACTTTTTTCTTTCTTTTTCCTTTCTCTTCATATCCTGAAGTTCCAACTAACCTTTCAATGCTTTTTTTCCTTACCTCTTTTATTTGCTCCATTTATGCATTAAGTGGTTGCTTAGATTTAAGGTAAGAAACCCCAGGGCTGGATTTCCATTCTTCTTCTGAGATTATTACACACGGGGAGATGATTGACATCAATGCTACTGATTGTTTAAATCACCTGCTCTCCCTTCTGTGTCGCATTTTGTGATATAAACTGTGTGTATCTGAAAGGAAGTTAACACAGTTAATTTTAAAAGCTTTATGGTAAAATATTAGCTGCCCTCAGTATATCTAGCAGATCATTTGTGAGGGAGGGATGTTGTGCTAGCCTTGTGTAGACAAAAGTATACACAGACTAGATAGCAGCTGAATCTGAGCCTCCCCCTGTGTAATATTCTTTTTATCCTATATACGGTGTAAGTTACGGTTTGATTGGGAGTCATGTTTCAGTGTGAGATTGCTCAGATAATGGGCTCCAAAGGTGTATAACAAATTCAAATCTGTATATTATTTTTTAAAGTTGCAGTATTCTTAATTTTTTCAGAAACTGATAGCAGTGCTTAACTACTTGGAGGCACTCATCTGTAGAAACTTCCAGAAATTTCATAATTGTGTAAACTTTACTGTTTAACAACAAGATATGGGATTTATTTAGTTGAATATTAAGTGAATAGTGCATCAAAGAACTCAGGCTGAAGTATGTCAAATTCTTTAAATGTTAGTAGTCTTAGTGGTTGCAGAAGCAGCAATAAAAAGCATCAAATCAATTAGACAAGCAGTTAAGTAAGTTACATGATATTATGGTGGAGTTCATAGTACATTAATTAATAGATAGGTTGTAGCCTTTATTGAGTATGGTGATCTCCTCCTCCTCCTGAAGTGCATCTGGTGTGGGGAAAGAGACACTGGAAGTTTTTTAGTAGCAGGTGCCACTTTTGTAATGAGGGAACTATTTTAGAACATAGAATGCCAATATGTAGAATGAATATATTAATTAAAGGAAGTTCCAAGTTGATGTGAAATACTTTTAAATATTTTCTGTGCTTGGAAAAAGCTAAAAGAAAATTCTGCAAATTCCTGAGATTGCCTGTAAAACCAAGTATTTCTGTAGTTATGTCCATCATATCCCTGTGAAATTGGACAGATGGTACTTTTAGTCAGGTATTTGAGTGTATGTAGCATCTCTGATAACATTGGAAAACTTTTAATTTATGAGAGAATTTTCACATGTCATTTGAAATTTATTTTTACAAAGGTGCGTGAGATGTACAGTATTTCAACTCAGTGTTTACATGCTTTTGATTTGAGAATGGCAAAATATGTCTCCTCCCTGATTTTTTACTGTCTTGTTTACGTAAAATGGATAGTTTTGATGTTGAATATGTCTTATTCTGGACACACTTAATATTGGATGATGGTTTTCTCAGTGTTCTTAAAAAAACAATTTGCAAACTCAATTTTCTTTGTTGCTCTCTGCAGTTGCACCTTATAGACAAGTAATAACTATCTTAAGAAAAGTTTTAAAATTGTATAATTATAGATTATCTGCAGTGGCAATAAGAGTTTCTGCAGCTTTTCAGAGTAAATACTTTTTCTGTTTATAGGTTTAGAATGAAAACATTTTTTTGTTATAATGCCATTTCTTTATTTACTAGAGTGAACCCAATTAGAAATTTGATTTGAGGAATCAAACGTCAGTCAGCCTCTCATTGGCAAAACATGAGGGTTTAAAAGAGAAAACAAAAAAGGCAAAAAGCAGCACAGCATCTCTCTGTAGACCTGAGTTATTCTTTGTCTCACTGTAGTCACTGTGCATCAGGCTGAAAGAGCACTGCAGAGCAGTTAGTAACCCCAGTTCTGTGTGAGTGATTATTTTACTTCACTTAAAAGTGATTGGGTATGAAGTGTTTAGCCTGCATTTCTTTTTCATGACTGCAGAAAACCCTTAGCCTTACCTAAGAGCTATAATATTAAACTGATTGACTGTAGCATTGGATTTGTGTCTGAGAAACGTTACCAGATTTTGAAGAAAATTTCAGTTACAAGGCAGAGGAAAATCAATTGAAAGTGACATTGTTTAAGCCTTTTTGTATTCAGCAGATTTGGTTCTTCAATTACTTTACATGGGTGGATGTGGTAAAAACAAGTAGGCTCACTTGCTGAAGCTTCTACTTGTGGTCATTTGCCAAAATAGGGCTGAAATTTATACATTTCACTTCCATATAAACTGGTTAACGAGCTGAGAAGCAAATGGTTTGATTAGACATGCACAGTAAGTATTTGAGTGGCTGAGCACAGCCTGAAAAGAAATTTACTTTGAGGTAGCAGATGATGGGCCAAAAATCTTTTCATCATCTCTGTAGCGTTAACAAGATGAAGCAAGGCATGGGAAGGGAGGTTTTATTCAGCCTTGGGTTGTTTTTTCCTGTAATTTGGTATAAAATTGCTCAAGAAGGTCGAGGAACTGTCTGAAGTTTCTGAATATAATCTCTGAAACATCACTGATGGGACAATTTTCTTACTAGGTTTTGGGCAAAAAAATATTCTTTTGACATTCTCTAAGTTCTAGAAAATACAGTGTGACTGTAAAGCACCACTTAAAATTTTCTGGCTCTGTCCAGCTTTAGAAGTAGCTCCTCCTAAGATTTGGTTGTGTTGAATATCTGATAGTCAGAATTTGGGGGGGAAAAAACAACCAACCAAAAACAACCCAACCCCCTCAAAAAGCCCACCTTGCAGGTAAGTGCCTCAGGTCTGTATAAATACAGGACATTGATGCAAATAGTTTTTGCAGTCTCTAGACCAGCTCTCATATCTTACCCAACTGTGTATTTCTGCACTTCCTGTTCAGTGAAATGTTGTTTTTGGTTTTTTTCTGCTTTTGAAAATATTCCCAAGAATTAGATTGAATGAACAGCCGAATTTATCAGTTTTAGCCAATTTATTTCAGTACAAATTCCCTATACAGAGGAGTGTTAAAGAAACTCAGTATGTTAATTGCTGATAAAAATGTAACTATGAAGGAAACTCAGTCATATATAGGACCATAAGATGGTGTTTTAATCACTGCAATCTATGAAAAACTAGTGGCCAAAAATAGAAATTGGCCAATGAAGTCTCAATTATTAAAAAAATTAAACTTAAGAGGATAGTTTTTCTGAGTTCTCTAGTCAGTGCCGTATTGTCTTGAAGTCATCTGATGGTACCTTTCTAAAACTGCAGCTCAGTAAAAGAAAATATTGGATAAAATGCTATTGTGCCCTCTTGAAAGAGAATGGTCCATAGGGATCCATTTCTTTATAGTTCATTTTACAGCTGTTATTGTAGGGCTGGATCCCAGAGCATTTTCAAGGATATGTTACTTACCAAGGGTCTGCTTTTTAAGTAGTTTTTGTAGTTTCTTCCTCATCAAAACTTGCAATTCCAGCTCCAGTACTCACAAAGTTACAGCTTTGGTAGAAGATACTTTTCTGTGGTGCATGTGCTTGCTAATTAATCTATAAAAAGCTTCTGCAGGCTTTTATCCAGTAAAAATAAAAACCTAAACAAGATCTCACTAGAATTATTTGGTGTTCCACAACTTCTCATGGTAATATTTTTTTACTTTCTTTTTTTTTCTTCTGTGAAAAAGGAAAAAAAATTATTTGAAAAATCCCTGCATGGATTCAGCACAGACCCTGTGTCCTATTTATCTGCTTACAGGCTTGTCTTCTGCTTTTACATCAGTCAGCTGTGGTTTTTTCCCTGAGCTTTGTGCCCAAGTCATTACTGCCTCTCTTATTTTTTCCTGTTCTAAACACAGTGGTTGGCTGGTTAACTGTGCAGTTGTGAGCAAAGGCAGATAGATGCTCCTTTGTCTTTCTGCTTGCAGGCTCTCTTTTGCTCTGCATTTTCTTAAAATGATTTACAAGAGTTAAAGTAGAAATCAGCCCCAGCCTGGTGGGGTCCTGCAGTCGGCCAAACCACCATCAGACAGATGCATTCCTCTGCTTTCACCCCCTCATTAAATCAGCTGCATCTGGGTAGTTCCAGCTGTGCAGAACCAGGGGAAATGGTATCTGAAACAGTGCAACTTCTGCAAATACCAGCTTACTCCAGAAAAGGGGTTTTTTAAACTTGACAGCGAATGCAAATGTGACCTTGAGTTCTGGTGGTTGCTTCAGATTTTAGATGTTTGTAAGAGGGATGTGTGTGGGTGAGGATTTGTGTATGGAAACTGTATTTACAACCATACATGCAAAATAGAAAAGGCAATACAGTAAACTTGGGAAGAGAAGGGGCATTAATGGCCCTCCTTCCCCCCTCAGTAGAAATTATTATAGAAGAGACAGCTGTATATATTACAGTGTTTTAATCTCAGTTGGTGCAATTTTAGATTTTTTTTAGCATCTTGCATGCTTTTGTTTTCAAGGATCTGTCCATTTTGATCAGAACTGTTGAAATAATCGTGTATTTTTATTTCTCTTCTGTGATTATTTGGCAATAAGTCAAAGGGGAAGTTACTTGCACAGAGTTGTTTAACTTAGAGTAGCTGATTTTAAAGCCATCAGTCCTGTCAGATTTGAAGACAACCTTGTCAATTTAAAATACTTGCTCTCTGAACATTTAAATTTCAATTTGAAAAGTCATTTCCAAGACGCTGAAACCAAACCTACTGTCAGTGAATTTCCTCATCTTTCAGGTTAGTTTTTTTAAAGGATGGTTTCTTTTTGCCAAGTTCCTGGGCTAAAAAGGGATCATTTTTTGTTTGGCCACATTTTCTAAAGCTTTCTTCCCATCCTTTGTCAAGGATCTGTATATTTGCAGTGTTAGTGAAAATACCAAGCAGTCACCACTGGAATTCTGTGTTGGTGAGGCGAGTGTTACCTCCACTTCTGGCTGTACCTGGTGTGATGTTCTGGCATCCTCCACTTCAGCCATCCTGTCTTTTCATGTGGGCATAGCCCTGGGCATGCCTAGAAGTTCATTTTTAATCTTACAGTCATTATATATAAAATAGTAACATTATTTGTATTAAATATATGGAATTTTATATGAACTGTAAAGTCATAGCCAGTGGTTAGATCATCTCATCAGAAACAATAGTGTAGCCAGTTAAAAGCCCTAAATGGACTATTCAGGAGCACACAGATTGGTCTGTCAGCTAAAGACATCCAAAAGTGGAGGCTGAGTGGGCTGTTTGAAATACAGCAAGTGACAAATCAGTGAGCATTTAATTAAGGTGGATTTTGTTTGTTGGTGGGGGTTTCTTTTGAAGACTCAGATAGGTAGGTGGGTGAAACAGGCATGTTTAATGAAAGAGGAAATACAGGGGGTGCTGCAACTTTAAAAAAAAATTCAGATTTTGCTATTTCTTAAATGTTACGTGTATAGAATAAAATGTATTTCATTTTACACTTCCCTTTTTCCCTTCAAGTAGTTGTAGTTCAGTGCTTACCTCATCCCTCACTTGAATTAACTTTAGATTTCTTGTTGCTTAGAGTTGGCTTAAAGGACTTTATAATGCCATGCAAAATAATTTTGTCTTAAATTGACATTACAGAGTACCCTTGCACAACTGAATCCAAACGTCTGGTTTTGAATCTGACAAAATACCTCTTCCAATGCTTGGATTTTCTTTTCCTCCCTGTAGATTGAAAATGTGATAGTACTGGGATTGTTTAGAGCCAGAGAATCAAGTCTCAGTGTATTAGAACACTGAACCTATTACTCTTTACACCATTGTCAATATTTATCAATTCACAAATCTAAACATTGCCAAGGTTTTAAGTGAGTTGATAGAGTCAAATTTTGAAGCAGTAATTTGCCTTCAACAATGTTTGCAAATACCCTTGAGTGCCTTGATCGCTTTTTCATTTTTCTGTGGGAGGTGGGGGCAGTAGCCAGGACTTACATTTCAGAGACTCTGTGAGATAGAGCATGACAGGAAGAACAGGGAGAGGGATGTAAGCACACTTGTTATGTTTGCTGAGTGTCCCTGTGCCTAAGCAATAGCTCAGGCAGTCATAAATGCGAGCTCTTTTGTAAGCAGACCGTGTACTGATTCCTGTAAGGATGCGTGCATTGAGGGAATTTTGCTTGGCTGGCAGACTACAGAGAAGCAAAATGCACATTGATAACAATTGTTTACAATTCCTAGATTAATCAGTCAGTCAGGAATGCAAATGAGTTTTTGAAAGAAGGTAAATTATTTTATGTAAAATTTACTTCATTAGTATTTTAACCTGACAGGGAAGTGGCCAACCGCAGTTATATCACATCGCTGCTAAATATTTTTCTGCCTGTCCATGTATTTATCAACTCTCAGAGATGAAATTGCTGCAGATTTAATGGGGGGAGGGGGAATACACCTTTGTATTTTTCTCAAAATAGCTTTCTCTTTATGTTTACATATATATAACTAATATTTAAAGTAAATACCTTTAAAAGTTTTTATAAGCTGTGAAAACATTAAAACATTGAGAGATCATATTTTTACATTACTTTGACTTCTCCATATCTGTATAAATCAAATTAGATTGTGGCCTATTAGATAAGCCTTAGTATTTTTAAACAGTATTCAGAAATATTTTTGCAAATTTATCATTCAGTAGTGCCATGTGAAATAACTGCCTTTTTCTCAAAAGGTGACTGGGAGATTCAGCCAAGTTAGGTGCAGTGTTTGTATTCTCAGAGATTTTATGTTTATGTGATAGCCTGAAGGCAAATTCACTTTTTTGTACAATTTCTAAAGACTGTGTAATAAAGAGTCCTTTGAGCACAACTCTTGACTTCTAGCAGAGTGGAAATTGCATATAAAACGCATGGCCTCTCAATTTTTTTGTTTGTTTAAACCTTCCCCTACTTAGAGTTAATTGCTAAAGGCATCCCAGTGTCTCTCCCCTGGACCCTGAGCTCAGTGAAGGCCGTTTTTCTCCCCGTTCTCCCATGCAGGTCAGCACCCAGAATATGAAGATGGGTGGGCTGCCTCGCACAACACCACCCACCCAGAAGCCACCAAGCCCACCGATGTCAGGAAAAGGAACTATTGGGTAAGTGCAGTTACTGAGTGGGTGAACAGAAGGGAAAAGAGGGAAGTTTCTTTCTTCTTCTGCGGTGGGAGAGGTTTCATGGTTTTACTTTAACCATTCGCAAAGGCCAAGAGGTGTTATATCTGCATCCTCTTTGTATGTTAGTGTACTGCTGCCAGAAGACAGTGGGCATCATCTGCCTTTCCCAACAGGAACCTTTTTCTCAGTGTGGAACACTTAGTTACAAACTTTAGAGTAAAATGTCATTCATTAGCTGTGGCTTTCTCAGGTGGTGCTAAACAACTGAAAAATGAGTACGTGGCACTGTTCATTAATTATTTGTGCTGTGCTTGATGAAAGTACTTTCCTGCAGTTTATGAACCTGATTTTGACCTTAGGAAAATGTGTTATAAGTGGGGTGAATGCTGCTTGCTTGTGTGTGCTTATGTATATGCATACAGAACAAGGTACTTTATTTTAATACAAGATAATGGCTTACCTTTAAAACAATGGGATGTGCAACACAGAGTTTACTGATGGGAGTACCTGAAGAACATCCTTAATTTGTTGTTTTCCCCTCATCCTACAAAATAAGTACTGCAGAGTTATAGAAAAAGCCCATTTTTAAGCTCACGTTCCCGATTAGTATGTAGCTATCTTGGAAAGAGTGAGAAGTCCCTGTGTTTGTGTGCGTGCCCCTGACTGTTGTGCCTGCTTTGCGGCGCAGGCGGCACTCCCCGTACCGCACGCTGGAGCCGGTGCGGCCCCCGGTGGTGCCCAACGATTACGTGCCGAGCCCGACGCGCACCATGGCCCCGGCCCAGCAGAGCCCCGTCAGAACGGCCTCGGTCAACCAGCGCAACCGCACCTACAGGTACCGGCCCGGCCGGGGCAGCGCCTGCCTCTGCTGGGAAACGCCCTCATTCGTCCCACCGCGTGAGGAGAATGAGCACTGAGAGACACAGAGTAGGGAATCTTGTTAGCGTTATTCACCTAATCCCCTGTTCACCTCCGTTTTAGTGCTGTCCCTTAGAGTATGTAATGAGTTAGTGAGATTGTGAAGTCTTTCAAGAGGTAGATCGTGATACTTTTTTACTAAATGATTACCAAACTGAGGAAAGACTTCCTACAGAACTGCCTTCTGCATGTTGAAAGGCTGCTTGGATGCTTATACTTGACAGTTTTTATCAGTCTTCAGTGTTTATAGATTGAATAGCTGAAATTGTAGCATAGTGTCTTGGGGATATTGATAACTTCAAACATAGGTTAAAGCTAAACTGCATTACCAGAGGCTGTGCAGAAGACTAGCTTTTTCTCTAGAATAGTTTCATGATGTGATAGCTCTAAATACCTTTCCTTTCAATCTTTACTTTTTAAACATAGTAAGTACTTGAGGATGTCTAAACAAGTGGACTTAAAAGATTTACTATCTTACAACTTCTAGGCTTTAGTAGTCTCATATGAAAGCATATAAATCAGTCTAAGCACTCTGTAAGTCTTAAAGTTATAGGAAAAAGGTCTGTATTTGCTCTGTAGGGCTTAACAACCCTGGAATGATGTGCTTTGAACAAGGTTCTGGAAGTGTTTAATTTTTGGGCAAGTTCACTAAGCTGCCTTACTGAAAAAAACCCTCTTGTGTTGTCAACGTGGAGAGTTTCAGGAAAGCCCAGCTTTGTATAGGTTTATATCATCCTTGTTTCTTTTCTCTTGTTCCCTGTTACTTCTCTTGATTTGGTAAGATGCTCTGTGGGGGATCTTATGTTTCAGCATGAACAGCAGCATGTTCATACCCTGGTGATTTGATTTCTTACAGCAGCAGTGGCAGTAGTGGAGGGAGCCACCCAAGCAGCCGGAGCAGCAGTCGAGAGAACAGTGGAAGTGGAAGTGTAGGTGTTCCCATTGCTGTTCCTACACCATCTCCTCCTAGTGTCTATCCAGGTAAACAGAAACTTGTTTTTCCTCTTTCTGCCTCACTGTTAACCTTGAGCATTTGCAGTTCCCTAAACTCCAAGGGGGAAGCCCAGAGTTCATTGCTATTGATAATACGAGTTTGAACCAAGTAGTATCTACATGAGAGTGTCTGATGTGCTGTAATGTTCCTTCTGTGTATTAATTTGTTTATCAGAATTTTTTGCCTGGCTACCTGCATGTGACAGGGTAGGACACAGCACCTTTTTGAGTGGGCTGAGGGATGCTTCTCCCTTGTCTTTTTAAGCAAATAAATGTTTTTTTCATTGGCTGTTTATGCAGATATATAGAAGCATGTTTTTAGAAAATTAGATCAAGTGAGAGGCAGGCACAGAGTAAATCTTGAGTAAATCAATGCAAGCCTGAATTGTCACAAAGAGATACTTGCTCAATGCAATGGCCCCAGACTTTCCTGAAGTAGGAAGTGTTTTAGTACTTCTTTTTCCTTTGCTCAGCCTTTTCAGTGAAGAAGAGCCTGTAGTTGGCTTGTAGCAAAACACATGCTTCTGAAACAAAGAGATGGAAATTTTTTGGTTTCCTCTTTATATTTTCTAATTCATACAAAAGCTAAAAACACCCATGCCTGAGATTGGAGCATAAATAACTCACAAAGACTTCTTTCAAAAGTAATGGCTCTCACTGAAAAGTTTTGGGTTGTGTTCCCTTCAGACTTGGAAAGAAGTGGATTTGCTTGACCCTCATTTACCATCTACACAGGAACGAGCCTTTCTTTAACAGCTCCATTGTTTTCTCATCTCGTGCATTCTGAAATACTGTGCAGCTAATAAATAGCTAACACTGAATAGTCAGAGGCTTTCTCTAATCCTTGCTAACATATCTCCTTATTAACTCCACCTCTTCCTCCTCTCTTCACTTAGCCCCTGCTGGCTCAGCTGGCACTTCTCCCCTTCCTGCTACCTCTGCTCCTGCCCCCACTCCTCCTGCTCCTCCTGCCCCTTCCTCCGCTGCCCCAGATGCTGCTGCTGCTGCTGCAGGAGCTCAGCCCCTTGCCGATGGCTTCACCTCTCCAACTCCCCCTGCTGTTTCTTCCACACCCTCTGCAGGTGAGTGTCTGCTCCAGCTGCTGGGCAGATCAACCCAGATGTGATCGTGATCCAAGGCTTTGCAAAGTTACTTCGGCAGCAGTGATTCATAATTTAAAAAAAAGTTTAAGTGTAACTAGAAAATATCTGCTAATGCCCAACTATAAGGTCATGGTTACAGAAGACAATTCAAGGTGTGCTGATTTTATGAACTGCAATAAATTAATTTTATAAATTTATTATTTTTATATTTATATAATTTACTAAGTCATAATTTCATTTCTCAGTTTGGATACTGAGAACCTCATAGAATAATTAGGCTTGGCTGGAACTAGCACTGATAGTTCTGAGTCTTATTATTCTCTTTCATAAATGCAATTTAAAAGTGCATCTGGCAAAGGATAATTTATGTAACTGGTTTCTTCAATGCTGTCAAATGACAAGTCTGCCTTTAATGAACTAATGAAAAGGGCAGGGGTTTTGTGTCCAGTATTAGGTAAAATACGAGTTTTTATTATGCAGACTATTATTGAAGTATTTTGTTTTCATATGTGGTACTTAGGGTATATGTTGCAGCTTCCTTTTTTAGTGCTACACTTTTCATTTTCTCATGTGCTGAAGTTGCAGAGTGTCTCACCAACTATAACACTGTCCTGTATCACCTTCTGATGAGGAGATTGCAGTGTTAAAATCTTCAGACAGCCAAATTCATGTGTAGCTATCTGCATGCTTTGCTATTTTACATTAATGGTGGAGGCTACTTACAGGGGTGGGAGTTGGTTTGTGTTTATTAGTGTTCATCTCTTAGTAAAAATTGCACCAGGTTCCAGAAGCACTCTTGAAATTCCATGTAGTTTAAAGGGCTGTGGCTCAGACAAAATAAGAAGATATTTACACTAGAATCCATAACTGTGACCAGGAGTTTCTAAAGTATGATGAATTTTGGTCTCAGAAGATTATCCTGATGTCTAAACTACTTTTGTGAAAATGAGCTGTGGCATAGGGGGCCTCAATCAGCTTTCCATTTTTTATTCACTGTCAATATCCTAGTTCTTAAGCCATGTTGTTTTTATATTTTTAACAAGTCAAAATAAAGCAAAGATTAATATTTTAATGACTGTAAATTCACAGTCACAATTTCATAAGAGAAATTTCATGTTAGTTACTGTTCTTTAGATATTTTGTTTCTCTGTTTCATTGCTTTATGGCTTCTCTGAAATAAAGTATTCGAAGAGACTGGATAGGTCACCACTCACAAAGTCACAGCTTTTGGTCCTTAAAAACTCTCTGCTCCGTTCTCTCCAGTCACCACCAATTTCTGCAAGTACATTACGTAACAGAGAGAGAGAGACACATATTGGAAAGACACATCTGGAAAAATGGGGAAAAGCCTTTATAGAATGCATTCTTTCTTAGCTGTTTCTTATCTGTAAAACGTGCATGTTTTTATATGGTACACTACATTATTGGTACAAAGCAGAGGGAATGTGACTCTGTAGTTCATGCATTTGCTCTTAGAAGCAAGTAACAGAGCAAGCAACTTGTATTTTTATTTACTGACCTAGTATGTTGTGCAAAGCAAGCAAAACAATGAAGAACAGTATAAGTTTTTTTAAATTTGTACATTCTTTTGTTGTTTCTATTTACTTCTCAACCACAGTGACCACCCCTACTCCCCTTGTTTTCTTGCAAACTCTCAAATTTGCTTCTAGGACAGATGGTGGAGACAGAATAGTTTGTGGGGTGTAATAATGCATGTGGGAATAATAAATCCAGCTTACTGTTATATACAGTATAAAATCCAGAGAATTTTATGTGAGCACAGAAGATACCTTGCTTCATTTATTGCTACCTGAGATTCATGATCAGTGTCTTGTTACATACAGGAAGTAATGAAAATACAGAGCAAGTTTCTGAGGAGTTGTTGTAATTGACAGCTCCCTTGAAGAGGGTCTTTTAGTTTGACTTCATTTATTCCATCTGTCAAGCAGTTTCTAACATTCTCTTCTCCCCAGATGATTCTCTGAATATCTTCTAAATGGCACTAAGATAGGCAGTACTGTGTTTTTCAGTAAGAGAAGGTAACAGCTTTGAATCCTGGAAATGGCCTGCAGTTACTTTTTACATGTATGTTCCTTAATTGTGGAACTGTGACACTTGGGGGAGTTTATTGATGGTTTAGAAATAACTAAATTCACAAGAAGTTACTGTAATACATAATTTATAATAGATAACCAGATATTAGTTTCTTTCATTTTGAAGATTTTTAGCTTAAACACTTGGTATTTTCTTACTGGCTTTTTAGGCAGTGCTGAGTGCAGGCAGTTGGGAGAGTTACGTTTGCATTAGGCAGCTGAAGTGGCTGACTCCTCCCTAGGATGCAGACTGTCTTAAAATAAAGAGCCAGAAACTTTTCCAAACCTTTGACGTTGAATGCAGGTAGAGAGAAGGCAGGCATCATCCTTCTCCTGGCTAATGCATTTCTCTCTCTACCCTAGGTCACCCAGTTCAGTTCTACAGCATGAACAGGCCTGCAGCTCGGCACACGCCCCCGACCATCGGGGGGTCCCTGCCCTATCGGCGGCCTCCTTCCATCACATCACAGAGCAGCCTTCAGAACCAGATCAACGGGGGCCCCTTCTACAACCAGAACCCAGGTGAGAACCTTGGGCTGCTCCACTGAACTCAGCAGTGGTGAGCACAGCGACCTTCAGCTCTGAAAGTTTATGTTCTGTCTCCATTGCAGATCTTGCACTTTCAGTATGTTGCAGGTAGCTGTGCCAAAGCTGCAGTGCAAATGCAGAGTGCTCGGTTTCCATTATGGCAAAGAATGCTGGCTGTGTTGCCAAATAATTTACGTGTGCTGTCACAGTCCCTATCAGACAAGCTTTAGTCCTTGACCATAGCATGTGTCATGGTCCTGATTTGGTGTGGGATGGGTATTTGATTTTGCACCAGAATGCTGATTCTTCATTAATCAGTCTTTATCTTGTGTGCTCTTTCCTTCTGGGTATGTACAGTTCAAGCAGCTGTACTTGTTACACAGGGATAAGCATGAGGCATCTTGGAGACACCAGGGGTGTTTGGGTGTGAGGGAGCTGTGTCATCTGCTGAGCCCACAAGTTTTTTTATGGGTGATCTGCCTCACAAAGCAAGAGGAGCCCTTACTAGGGAGTGAGTGTCCTGTGTGTCAGCATAACACAGTAGCCTTTTACCTAAGGAGTCCTTCTTCCTGTGCTTCTGATGGGACAGGAGGGTTTTACACCGACTGGGGGAGAGTTTCTCTTTGGTCAAAGCTACAGAAAGATGCAGGGGGCACACTGAAGGTTTCTTGTCAGGAAACGCCCTAATACCAGCAAGACTGAATGTTGACTTGCAAGTACTACAGTATGCTGGTGTTTTGTGGTGGTAGGATTTGAAGGGGGTGTGTGCTGTTGCTTGGTTGCTTTTGGGGTGTGGGGGGTTTTTTTGGGGGTGGAGTGTTTGGGGTTTTTTTTGTTTGTTTTTGTTTTGTTTCTTTTTTTAATTGAGCACTGCACTTGGAATTAGGTCAAATGCTGCAATCTGCATTTAAGGGATTTGATTTGGTTTGGCTGTTACTGTTTGTGAATTATCCTGCAGGGTGAAGTGTGTGCTGAGCTTGAGGTGGAAATGAATGGTCCTGCTGGGCACAGGGAAGTGGAGGAGCTTGTAGGGCTAAATTGTAGCCCAGTTGCCTGAAATAAGTTGTATTTTCTAAGCATCTTGAAGGCTGAAGGGAACAGACAAGAAGGAAAGGGTAATAGCAACAAAAGAAACCTTTCAGGATTACAAAAAAGCAATTTCTGCAATAAAGAACATTTTCAGTATATCCAGAGAGTTTTTGATGACTGCTGTGTGTTTTTTGCTTTAGCAAAGGGATAATTCTCTGCAAGCTGCCATTGCATTGTTAATAGGTAATCATAGAAGATGCCAAATAGACTTAAAATAAATTGCATAACCACAGTTGTCTGTGTATCCAGAAAGAAGGTAATGATTATGGTGATTAGTCATTTGAACTGTAAATCACAAAGAAAATTCTTCAATTATATTGGCATATCTGAGACAATATAAATAAGCAGTTGTAGTAAGAGAATTTTTTTTTGATATACCAGCACCATACAGAATTTATCATCTTTGCAGTTACACTAAACCAAGGGTTTTTTTGAGTTCACCTTGAAAGGAGAGGATGCTCAAGCATGCATAATTGATGAAAGCCCTAAGAACAGAGGCACTGATGTGTTTGGAAGGAGCAGGTTTAGTAGTGATGGGACAGAGGCCACATTTTTTTCTCAGCATTCCTGAGAAAACACCAAGGCAGAAAACACGAAGGGAGAGAGAGACATTACAAGAGGCAGAAAAGAGTGCCGGCTGTGGCTTTTTTGTTATTTGAAGGCTGTTTGGCAATAACACAGTACTGTTATTTCCATTGCCTTTTTTGAAATGGTGGCATAGTCATGTTTGTTTTTTCACTTGACAGGAGGATGAAAGGTACTTGCATTCCCCCGTTCTGTTAAATGCCACTCTAAGATAATACAATTTTTCTGCTTCATGATGAGAAATTTTTAACAATGAAAAGAACATATTAAGAAATGCAGACTCTGAATGATCTCAGCATATGTATGTCCCAAAGCCACGCCTGCCAGCCAAGCCACCTAACAAGTGCTTTAACCTTGCAACTTTGGATATCATTTATCTAAGCAAAATAGAGCTCAGCACAGGCTAAAAACCATGTGGGAGAATCTGGGCAAGTACTGAGATGGTGATTGCACCCCACCTCATTTGTGCAGCTGAATTCTTACCAGTCTGAAGCTGCCTAGTGGAAGATGCTCTTGAGCATTTCTGAATTAATTTACAGCAACTGTGTATTAAATCTATCAGTGGTCAGTATGGAAGGAAGATGGAAGGGAACATTTAAGATGATGTTTATACAGCAGAGGTAAAGTTCTTCTGATGCATTTAATAATTAGTAATAAAATATTTATTGTATAGCCTCTTCAAGGTCAAAACTAGAGTAGTTGTATAGCATACAGAGATAATACTG
Organism: Hylia prasina; assembly: GCA_013397195.1. Classification (NCBI taxonomy): domain Eukaryota; kingdom Metazoa; phylum Chordata; class Aves; order Passeriformes; family Sylviidae; genus Hylia; species Hylia prasina. The sequence goes on along the minus strand of VYXD01014534.1, from coordinate 213,930 downwards.
TGATAGTACCTGCACAGTGCAAAGACTGAAGCACAAACTGAGGGCTTAAGATACACAAGGAATGATGTCAGCTACTGTTAGCATCACCATTGTGATTAAACTACAGAACCCAAACTGAACCTGGGAATTTTTTTGTATTTGCTTGGCGTGCTTGTCTAGAGTGATTTATTTTTCTCCGTGGAAAGCCTTGTTATTTCTTTCAAAGAAACATATATAGCTCATGAACAAAGTACACTGCAGAGACCAAGGAAACTGCAGCTACTCTCCTATGATAGGTATGGATTCTGTGAATCCATATGATCTTGACTAGAGGAATCATTTTGAAATGAAACACTTTTATAGCTTATATAATTGAAAAAGCAGGAACAAGGATGCTGAATTGATGAATTCAGCTGCTTTGCAGTAGGACTTTAAATTCGAGTTCCCTTTTTCTGCTTTGAAAAAATGCAAAACCAAATCTTTTCACAGCAATAGTGGTTGCAGTTGAAGAAATAAATACTCTGAGGTCAAGTCATTTGAGTCAAAGAAGCTGTAATCAGAAATGAATTTCAGTTTTTTCCCAAGAGATATCAATTAAATGGTGAGATAATGGAACTTACTTTATATAGAGATGCAAGTTATTTTTGCAACGAAAAGGATGGTTGCTGTTAGTCTTTTCATTTATGGTGTGTGGTTCTGAAAGAAATGTGAATGTGAGTGACAAGAAATTCAAAGCACTTAAGATAGTTGTTACTGGAATAAGCAAACAGTGAGACAGAAGTTGTAAATGCTGTAGAACTCTTTTTTCTTGCTATGATAATGTGAATTAATTCTGAAAATTACTACATCTTACCTCTCAGTTTTCTTACTGCCTCTGAAATTAGCCTGAAGTTTATTTACTTCTGCCTGGTAGTTAAATAAATGTACTGGTACATGAAGTATAGACTTTTTTCCCCTTAATCCCTTTGGACATGATTAAATGTTTTTTGTATGCCACATACTAACAAGAAATTTAATATATGTGCTTCTCCTAAGGTGTGCTGTCTGAAAAATCACCTTGCAACTTGCCTAAAGAATTTTGCTGTGTTATTCAAAGAGATACTAAACTCACATAAAACCAGTTAGCTGATTTAACTGGATAACTCAAACTCGCATTCCAGGCTTAAAACATTTCAGTGTTAAAGCATTTGCAACTGGCTCAAAGTGTCTTCTTTAACTGGGAACTCACATATATTGTACAAAGAGAGCTCTTCTGGTAGCAGTGAAAGGGCTGTTCAGAGTTCAGTGCAGGGAAGTCAGGTGGGGAGGAAAGCACGCAGCACATCTGGAACAGGCCCTGTGGTTTGGCAGCAGCACAGTGTGCTCTGTTCTGTCAATAAGATCAGAAGTGCTGCATCTTTCAGATCTGCACGGTTCTCAAAAGGCATCTAGCTGCTTCATTCAATGAGAGTTCTTGGCCTACATCTTGGAACAAAAAAGAGTTACATCCATTTTCATTACTAGGGATTCATGGATGCTGTTATTCGCCTCCAGAAATATCAGCTAGATTTGAAAGGGGGAGGGTTATACGCCAAGAGTCCTCTTGATATATTTGTTAGTAAGGTCTGTTCATAAAGTGCTATATTCTGTAGTAAGAAACTTCATCTTAAGGGAATCTCATAGTCAAATCAGAAAAATACTTCAGCATGGATTATTAATGTTATGAAAAAGAGCTGGGTTGGAAATTTTAAAAATAGAGGAATATCCTTGAAGAAAGGAATAGGAATATGCTTAAACCACCTGAGCCATTTTTCTTTAAATGTCAGTCTTTTTATTTCAGCTTCTTGGCAGCCTGCTGCACTGTCTGAGTGGTGATGATGTCTACTTTCCTGTTTGCCGCTTTGTTGTGTTTCTAACTGGATGCTTCTCTCTTTTTAATTTCTGTGGCAGCATCCCTTGCTCCTCCTCCCCCCTCCATCCTACAGGTAACTCCACAGTTACCACTAATGGGATTTGTGGCCAGAGTTCAAGAAAACAGTAAGTTTGCTGCTTCCTTGTGCTATGTTTTATTACTGGATGTGGCTTTTGGATTGAGTTGATGAAAGATTTGTCTGTATATAGCCAGAATTCTGCATTCTCTACTCCTCTGCAAGTTTGTCTGAAATTGTGAAGGGTGGGAAAAAGAAACAATCGTATTGGAGGTATCTGGTCCTTCCTTCTCTGAATTTTCTTGTCTCTAGTGTATTTTCACAAGTTATAGCTGTTGGTCCCACTGCAGTTAATTGGGATAGGGTGTATTACATGAAGCAGCTACCATGGTTGTAGAGACATTTTCATGGTTGTGCTGTTATTTATTTTCAGTTTCAGATACTCCTCCCCCCCCACCACCTGTGGACGAGGCAGTGTTTGATGAGTCTCCACCTCCACCCCCACCTCCAGAGGATTATGAGGAGGAGGAAGCAGCTGTGGTAGAGTACAGTGATCCCTATGCTGAGGAGGACCCTCCTTGGGCACCCAGGACATACTTGGAAAAGGGTAGGTTTGGAGCTAGAAGAGACAGTAGGGTTTTATTTGTAACAACTTTTTGTATGTGCTCCTGCCATCCTGCTTTTGGACGTGGAGTCTGCCTACACTCCTTCATACCAGTATTTGGTATTACAGCACTTTAGTCAGCAGCAAAAGAGAAAGAAGAGGCCTGATGTGTGTTCATAATGTCTCAGACTGATGCAAAAGGGGGTGTGTGTGTCTGCACGTGCCTTGAGAAACAACTTTCTGTTTGAAGAAACGATATTTGAATGATAGTTCTGTTCTGCTTTCCTGTGGGACTTTATGAGCTTGGGAACTAAAACAGTTTATATAGATGCATATATGCACAGATCTGTTCCATCCCATGTGGGACAGCAAAACTGTAAAGGGGAGTCTTTAAAGATAAGCTGCAGAAAGTCATGCTTTTAGTCAGAAAATGTTTCCTGTGGAGAACAAAAGTATAAGAAGTCAAACATTGTCTCTATTGATGTAGAGACCCATGCAAAAGCATAATTTTGATCTGTATTTTTAAAACTAGATGACCAAAACATCTGAAAGGTTTTCTGTTTTTGGAAACACTCTTAAAAGTAATAGAAAATACAAGTGCTTTCAGCGTATGAAGAACTGTTAAACAGTAGTTCTGGGATAGCAGAAAAAAAAATATTGACACAGATGTAGATTCTGTTGTAGTTACACGAAGAGATCTACTGTGCCCATGTTTGAGATTTGACTGCTTTGCTGGAGTTGGGAGAGAAGTGCTTGGCTGTGAGTTTTTTGTAGCAAGCTTTGAAGCTTTAAAATTAATGAGAAACCTTACACTAAAAGAGAACTTTAATACTCAAACAACATGCATACTTACACTGCTGGGAATTATAATGCTTTATTCAGCAAAATAATGTATCTTGTGGCAACTGCTTAAGTTCCTATAAATAGTATTCCGTGCCACATGATTCAAAGTGGACAAAACAGATGAAAGTAAGTAGCTCTTCCATTTACCCCTAGTAAGTAGAATTCCCAATTCATAGGATTTGTACTTGTACTTTTGATATGACCATTCTCCTATTTAAGTTCATATGAGAGCACTTTTGCAGGTGTAGATGACCTTTGCAGTAGAAGCTGGGACACCAAAGAGGTGTCAAATACAGAGGGTTGCTGTATATTGGAATGGGATTCAATGTGACCCTGTTCTGTAGAGGGTCAAGCAGTGTGGGAGGTACATTCAGCATTAAGATATGCTCTAGCCTGCAGCTGAGGATGGAAGTGAATAGCAGATCCATTTGGAACAGAGGGAGAAATTGTTAAGTAGGACACAGTTACTAGGGATGCTGAACTTGAGGGACACCGCCCTACGACTGTAATAGCAACAGCCAATCTGCAGTGTCCAGGGATGTGCAGTGCCGTTTTCCACTGAGCTCTGTGTCTGGATGTGTGGCAGGAAAAGATAAGAAAAGGACCTGGCTCTGCAAATCACATGAATGGAAATGGGTATCCAGAAAGAAAAATTGCACTTACACCACTTAGAGAAAATGTGTGTTCACAGATTCCAGTTGGATAATCAGCCTAGCCTACATTTGTGGTCAGTTGGAAATAACAGAGTTCAGCCAAACTCTGTGTAGTTGTTGGAAAACCAAAGATCACTGGTTGGAAGAATATCAACCTAAATGAATAATTCTGTTTTTCATAATGGCATTGAAATGTGTTCAGATGGAAACTAAAAGAGGCCCTGGCACAGGCTGACAGGGAAGGATGCCACCTCCTGAGTCAGTATTGCTGCTTCCTGTCTCATCTGGAGCCTTTCTTGCAGTACTGGCCTGGACTCCTCATAACTCAGGGCACGTGACAAGCACAGCTTGAACTGGTGGGGCTACAGACAGAAGGATGAAAGAGCCTTTTAGAGAGAGGATTACCTTTAAGGAGAGCCTTTTAGAGACAGATAACATGCTGGAGGGAGCAGTGGTGATGTAAAAACAAAACCAGGCTTCAGGTATATTTTATGAGGCTTAACAAGAAGCAAATTTTCTTCACAAACTTAAGGAAGAGTTTCCTTCTTGTGACCATGAAATAATCAATCCATTCAGTATCCAAAGGGACTAGAGTACACTCAAAAGTTAGAAAAATGATCCTTTCATGATGATGGTGATTATTATTGTCACCAAGAGAACGAAGAAAAATAGCACAGTGACTCTAGGAAGAAATTAAAAAACCCTTAGAAAGGAATTTTGAAGGACTTAAACTGAATGTATCACATGTTCCTACACTTGTTTTTCAAGCTAAAAATGTACTTGTTTCTCCATTGATGTTTTGTTTGCTTAGAATTATCTCTGAAACTGTACAGAATAAGTTACTTAACTGCTGGCATAACTGTAGAGCTAATGTGTGTTTTTAAAATATGCTCTAGTCACATTATAAAAAAAATCTGATTTTCCACTGGGATTGATCTTGTATATTTTGTAATCTCTTCTGGATCCAGGTTTCCCTAGTGTTGGTTTGTGTTGATTCCTTTGCTCCCTCAAAAGGAAATGACCTCTTTTCTTTTGAAAAGAATGATGAATATACTAGGGCTCTTGGACAGTGGATTTATGAACACATGCTGTTATTTTTTAATCCTTGCTTTAGTTTAGAGTATCTTTCCATCTATCCCCAGTACAAGATTTTAGGATCCCTGTCCAACATACTTTTTTTTTTTCCCCCTAGTGGCAGCACTGCATGTTTCATTGCCAAGTGCTCAAGGCAGTGATTGATGCTATTTGTTAAAGTACTCAGAGTCTGGCATAACTAACTTTCTCTATGAAACACATAATGATACCGCTGAGATTGGAAAAAATGTATCATTTTGGTGTCTATTTTCTGGTATTTCAGGACTATTCTGTTGAATATTTCTAAGTGCTTTGTCCAATTTCTTTGCCTTTCCTAACAATTTTTGTGCCATCAGTAGAACATTCTACAGCTGTAAGAAAAATGTCCTGATACAGTATGTGTACATTTCTATCTTCCTTCTTTGTGGCTTCCAACAGGGATTCACCCACCTTGGTGCTGTGTGCCCTGGGAGTGGCTGCTGGATATTGAAATGCACATGCACCTTTAGAGATTTAAATGTGAAAGTAGCTAAGGTAGATGCAAGTGTGGGACATCAGCCTTGGCTCATTTGTACTGTGGCCTGAAGAGAGCTCTTGCTACACTCCCATGTTTTCCTGCTCTTAGCTGTGCTGAGATCTGGTTTAGCACATGTAGGAATAGTTCTGAGTGCTCATAGCCATGGGGATTCACAACCACCTCGCTGTATTGTTCCACACCACAGTTCATCATACAATTGGATACTTCCTCTGGTGGGTCTGGAAATAGTAAGAACAGAAGAGTTAAAGGAGTCCTGGCTCATGTGCTTCAAAGTGTGAGCTTGCACAAAAGGGGGTGGAAGAAACTGTTTCTCTGGGCAGGTCATTCTGCAGGTCACACTCAGGGGTGAGGCAGTGCCTGGATGAGGGAGGGTGACTGGATTTTCCTCCTCCTCCCCTGCCTCTCCTAACAGTCACGTTCTGTTCTTTCCTAGTGGTGGCAATCTATGACTACACCAAGGACAAGGAAGATGAGCTCTCATTTCAGGAAGGTGCCATCATTTACGTCATCAAGAAAAATGATGATGGCTGGTATGAGGGGGTCATGAATGGAGTGACAGGGCTGTTCCCGGGGAACTATGTGGAGTCGATCATGCATTACTCAGAGTGAAGACCAGAGGACAGAACACTGCATCTCCTGCTGCAGGAGTTGTCAGGGCTGCCCAGATCTCCACCAGCCTCTGGGGCCCCGTCCAGTATAACTGAATGAAGGATAATTGTAACAACCACTCTTCTGGGTTTGGTTTGGTTTTGTTTTTTTTTTTTCTTTTCCCCCTCATGATAAGACAATAGTGATTTGAGTTGTTTGAACAAATGGCTCTTCAGCTGCCAGCAGAGGCTGTCCTGAGCTGACTTTGAATTAAGCTGACCCATTCAGATGTAACAAACTTGTTGAGTAGCTCATACTTCACTCGAATTCTGACTTCTGACAGGCCTTGGGATCTGTCTCAGGAATCCTGTGTGCCCTCACAGTACTACTGTTGGAAGCAGTGCCTGGCACTGGGGATGTCCTGGATGCTTGTGGTGAAGGTTACTGGCCAGTGGACATCCCTCCTGTTCCTACACCACACTCCTGTGCAGCTGGAAGAACAGTCATGTGCTAACAAACACTGGGATTTCTACACAGAGACGCTCCTGTAACTGACTTCCAGAGAGCTGGATTCTGCACACGTAGGCTGACACAGGGCACACAGAGCCGGCTTTCATTCACTCACCTTTGAGTTTAGACAATTCAGATGGCTGCAGCCCAGAGGACCCCCACCCCTTTTCTCATCTTCTGAATGCCACATATTTGTTTTGTGTTCTGCACTGATGTAACTGTGCTCCTCTCCACAGCGAGCTCCTTGCCACGGTTGCTGCCGGTTCAAACAGAACTCACAGATGCCGTTGACGGTGAAGGCGAAACAAAGTTTACAGGTCCTCCTGGGGTCTGAGGATTAACTCTAGGGGGTGTGATCTAAGGTTCAAATCTACTCATGCCTGCTTGCACTAGAGAAACTTGCCCCCAACTTTAGTTTTATGCACAATGTAATCTTAAAAATCCAATCAGGTATTGTAAATTGGCTATTTTGTACTTGATGACTAGATTTGCATATGTACTGTGAGAGCCCTGTGCAGAGGCAGGACAAACGGCAATTGTTGTCTTCATGTCTGCTGCCAAAATCTCTTCAGCGGAAGCAAAAAGGGCTGTTGTGTGTACTGGTTTCCCATGGAAATCCAAGCAGTAACTAGTAGTAGTCCTAGCTCTTCCCCTAGCCCTCTCCACTGTTTATTATAATAGATATTTTGAGCTGTACTGGTGGCTTGGGGTGGAGTAATACCAAGTGAAGGCTCTGTAGCCCCTTGTGATGATACTTGGCTTTCTAATCTAGTCTCAGTTAAAAATTCTGCTCGGTGATTGTACACAGCAGATCACTGTAAGCGACGGCTGCACTTGTCTGCCCTTAGGAACATCGAAATGTTACCTTTGGGTAAATATCATGCATTAACTAAGTAAATTTCCTGTTAAGTCTTGTTAGCCTGCAAATTGAGCTGATCCTGTATTGTGAGAGCCTCCTGGGCAAGGGCATCTTCCTGGGCAACTTTAGACTGTCACCTGGCCAAGTTCTAGCTGGTACCAAGAGCAGCTTGTCCAAGGTGAGACGACGCTGCAGCCGGAGCAGCGGGTGTTGGGACAGAGCAGTGCCCAGGAGAGCGGGGCTGGCTGTGTGATGGCATTGGCACAGTGCAGGTAACTGACCCTGCCCCCGCCTGCTAGTGCAGCACCAGCATGGAGGGGCACGTTTGGTGTCAGCCTGGGCAGGGAGGTGCTGTAGCTGCTCAGAGGGGAAGAAGGAAGAAACAAATAGGTGTGTTTGTAGGCCATGGAGGAATGTGATCACGTGCTGAGAGCTTGTGGGACTCCTGTGGTAGCGCACAAGGAACTGGTTTGGTTCAAGTCTGCAGGAAGGACAATTTTGAAGACTCACATGCAGGTAGAAGTCGCTTTCTCCCTTGCTAATCCACATGTTGTCTTCCTTCTGGAAGTTGACAGCATAGTTTGGGATGAGTGCCAGAACACCCTTTAAGCCTTTTACTCTCTGAAAAGTTTTCTTGTAGCAAGACTAAGAGAAGCAGCCATGTTCATTTCCCTCAGCCCATCATTTCTGTGAAAGCAAGTCCAGAACCACTGGTTGTTCAGTCACTGGAATAACTGTTTCTAGTGCCATTGGGCAGGTCTAAGCTTTTGGCACAGGGTCCTTGTAGCAAAGGTGATTGAACAGCAGCATTCACAAGACACTGGTGCTTACAGGGGGGCTGTTTTCAGGAATATCGGAGCTTTCCTGGCTTTTCTTGCCTTGGCTATGTTTGTGGCAAAAACTGAGCCCACAGTGCTCAAATGCATTGTTAGCGCAGCCTAATGAGTTCCTAAGTGAGAGCTGAACCTCTGCCTGTGCACCCAGCTGCAGCTGGCAGGTCACACTTCAGTGAAACATGTCTTAACCCAGTCTGAGCAAGAGCTTGAACACTTCCAGCAGGTGGCTGAAGTAGTGTGTACTCCCACTGTGTGTGATACTTAATCTTCAGTCAGCTGGTTTTTCTGTCTTGCAAGTTTTGTGTTGTGAGAGCAGAGCAGTGTGAGATGAATGCCTGCAAGAGCCCAGCACAGAAGATGAGTTTGCCCGGCTGCAAACTCCTGAAAGTGGAATGTGTGATAGCTCCTGAAGAATTGGCTTAGGTCTGATGGGCCAAGGGTTAGTTTGCTCCCTGTTGATAGTACATGGAATTGTTTATCCTGCAAGAACTGCTGTGGATGGAATTTCTGGGTCACCTCCTGCTGGTTTTATGCTTTATTATGCAGTACTAATGTAAAGAAATTTGTTGAGTTTTACGCATATTTTTATTTTGTACAGATTTTAATTCTGTTGCTTGTTTGGGGATGATGTGATGTAATGGTCATACACCAGGCCAAGGTAAACAGGCTTTGTATATTAATGTTACATAGATTGCATGCTAGTAAAGTCAGTGAGGGTTGTGTTTCCAGTTTTGTCCTTTGTACTTCTTGTCCAAAACCTTCTCTTCCCCACCCCTTTTTAATTTACAGATTTACTTTAAAAGGGGGTGGCAAATGGGGGGTGGGGGAGAAACACGTCAGAATGTCAAATGAGGTGCACAACATCACTGCTGAGTTTTGCTGCCACAGCTCAGGGTGTTCTGCATCACAGGCTGTTGAAGCGGGAGTGTGTGTGTGCATGAGAGGTGGGGGGAGGAGACACTCCAGCATAGCCCAAAGAGTGCTGAATGGCCAAAATGTATATGTTTCTCCCTTTGTGAGAACTGCCTTAGCCCAGCCAGCTGTTTTCGTTGTGCACAGAAATTGTTCAGCATCCTCTAGCGGTGTATTTTGCCTTGGTTTGCAGTGCATCAAAGATTTCTTCCTTCCCCTTGGCGCCAGGGACAAAGCTATTAATTAACTACAGCTGCCTCTCTGTCACGTGCCTGCACGAGAGGAGGTCTGACTGAGTCTGTCCACATCTGGTGCTGTGCAGGTTCATTCTGGTGCCTTCACTCCAGCCAAGGAGAGAGCTGAGGTTGCACGTGTCTCACCCATCCTTTCCCCTCCTTTTCTCCTTCCCTCCAGCTGTTGCAGCAGAGGGCTGAGAGGGGCAGGAGAGGCAACCAGCAAATGCTATGCGTGAGTGTCCTGAGGGTGTAGCACTGGCTGGAGTAGGCACCAGAGAGCTGAAGCAATGCTGGATCACTTGCTGGTCTGACTGGTTAGACACACACACTGAGGCACTGAAGAGCCACTGCTCTCACTGGAGGACAAGAGGTGTGGCATGGCCCTGAGGTAGATGACAGAGCTTGGTGTGTGTCACCAGGAGGCTGACCACGTTCTGGAATTCAGCTTGTCCTTGCGGATAGTTGAGTTGGATGTCACGAGAGTGTCTGGAGATGTCTGCTTGTGTGAACCACAGGTCCCCACAGGTCCTGTGGTGTGTGGCAGGGTGGCTTACCTGTGGGTGCCAGAAAGGCTTAGACCCAGCTAGTTCTTGCTAGAGCAGTTTGTTCTCCTTTCACAGCTGCTGGGCATTTTCTTTTCTTGCTGCTGAGGGTTCTTGGTGACAGCCAAAGTTGACAGTGGCAGTAATGCAGCTTCTGAAAAGTGCCACTTTTACCTGGGGTATTTCTATTGATCATGAAAAGCAAGCAAGGAAGCAGCAGGACTGAGGAGCCTTTTCCAGCAGAGGCTGTGTGGGCTGCCTGCCTGCTTGTGGATGTGCACATTGTTGACTAGTGGTGGAAGAGGACTGGGCACTGATACCTCTGTGGTGTCTCCCACCTGTGCTTGATAGTGACTTAATGCTGTGCTCTTCCTAGCAAGTTCCACCACTTCCTAGCAGATGCTGTGGATGTGCCTCTCTGCTGGAAACGAGCTTGCTTTTTTAGTAGTTATTTCAGTGGGTTCCAGGCATAGAGCAAAACTTCTGCATTTTCCTTTCTGGAAAGGATGGAACTTTCTGTGGTTTAGTAAACTGGGAGCATTTACAGAGCTTCTCCTCCCAGAGCTGCAACAGGACATTTTGTAAAACAGGTGACATCTGTAGTCTCTGCAGGCCCTTTTTGGGAGCTGCTTAGAGGATGCTGTAGAAAAGACCATGGTGCTGTGGCATTACTAGGAGCAGCAGTTGCATTCAGAGTATCTAGTGCAGCATTTCAGGCAGCATTACAAAGCCCATGCAGAGACTTCAGTACTCATGTTGGCAGTGCCAGTGGAAAACGTACAGCACTGTTGCATTCACTAAGGCAAATATTTACACCACTAACCTCTAGGGATGGTGGTGGTGGAAACTGAGCACCAGCAGAATCATGGGCTACAGCTTCTGGGATGCCAGTTACAAGAATTTACTGTGCTTAGAGGTGTATTCACCTTCCCCAGCCTCTGGCATTTCCCAGTATTTGGCACAGCTGCATTTTTGTGGATAAAATGGTTATTTGTACACAGAGGTCAGAACAGTACAAGAAGGGAACAATGTGTGGTTTGTTTTGGGGATTTTCCCCCGCAGTAGCTGAAGTCAATGTGCAGTAACAGCCCTATTTACCTATTTCTGATGTTAAAACTTCAAGGATAGTGGGACCCCACCTCATGTCCATGGGGACATGCTGAAAGCTTTATGCAGCCAAGGTTTGACAACTGCTGTTAAAAAGAATAATTCACAGATCATGGTGTTCTGCTGCTTTCATTCAAAAAAAACCCCACAAACCCCGCCCTTGTGTTTTGTGTAATCTTCAGCCCATGCAGGACAAGGTTTGGGGGTTTTTTTGGTACTCTAAATATACTAATTTTATTAGCACCTGTGCTTATTACAAGACATACTACAAGACAGTAATGGCAGCAGGAGCCTGCTGTCCAGAGGTAAGCCTACACCCAGGATCCTGCTGAAATGGGTGCAGTACATTTGTTCCAGTTTCTCTTTACACCTCTGAAGAATCCTACTACTATTGACTAATAGGAAGAGCTATGTACAAATTTATTTCCATTACAGCGCCTCGGTAAGTGCTGACATGTCCGAGATTTTTTTGTAAAGAACAAGTGCTTCTTTTCACATTTGAAAAAGTGTCTTTTGCAACTTGCATGGACAAGTAGTTTCTATGAATTCTCTGGAGATGTCAGTGTCTAACATGGATTTTGTCCATGCACTTTTTTCTGAAAGCAGATACCCCCCACTTTGGTTTGCAGTTGGAGCAGCACGCTGTGCTTTTGCTTTTAGCACTGCTGAGGCAGTGGATGGATGCAGAGCCCACTGTAAATGACCAAGCCCGCAGGACTCTGGGGAGCTGTATGCCGCCAGTAACGTTTTAGTGTGTGTGCCATTTGAACCACCTTCCAGTGAGTGCAAAACCCAATTTTTAAATTTTTTTAATTGTACTTGGAATTAACTGTTGCTGTGTACTAAATCCTCTTGTTATGAGCCCTAAATAAAAAGAACAAAGCACACCTCATGTGTTCTGTGAGCGTGCCACAGCCGTGTCTCATTTCTTGTCTCTGGCTACAGACTTCAACACGCTAGGGCCAGGGATCGTGGCGTGTGTGTGCAGGAGCCCTGGCCCTGAGGATCTCTGAGCACAGCACCTCCCACAGCAAATGTACAAACCTTCAGCAGCCCCTCCACCTCTGTGGGACTCCCCCTTTCCTGCACTGGCTAGTGTAGTTCTCAAATCTCTGCTGCTGCTGCGGGCCGCAGCGTGAGGCTGAGAGTGCTTCCCAGCTGCATCCCCTGCAGCCCCAGAACGGGGCCGCAGCAGCACTTACCAGCCACAGCTGTTCTGGGGGAGCAGATGGAGAAGGTGAGCCTTCACACGGGGTCCTCTTTAGACCTGTAACTGGTGTGCAGCACGTGGCTGGTACAGCCAGCTCTGACCCAGCAGAAATAACTGTGCAAAGGAATAAGAGCAGTTTCATTGGCAGTAAACAGCTGCAGGCCATCAGCTACCTGACCCCTACCGAGAGGAACCACTGATGACCTGAAAACACAGTGTGGGTTCTGAGCTCATGAAAAAGGAAAATTGCAAGACAGAGGATTAAAACAGTATTAAATTTAACTACATCTTTATTGAATTGTGCATATTCCATTGTATAATGATCTATATTGGGTACTCTATAATGTAGTATTTCTTTTGTCCTCTCTCATGCTTATAAAAGTATATTTATACATATATTTATATATATTTATAATATGGCAAAGCTCCCCCCAACCTGAAGCTATCAGTCTAAAAGAGCTTTGATTTTATTTTTTTTTTCTTTTTGGAAAGGGAAGAAGAGGGGAGGCAATCCCATTGAAAGATAAAATGTGCAATTTTTCTTTTTAAAGCAGTAAACATGAATGTATTTACAGCACTCAGCACAACTTTGCTGCACACACAAATCATCATTGCAATGACACTTCTTACACTTGCATCTCCAGTATTATACAAAATATTCCCAGTGACTGGTAACAATTAGTCTAAGCCATAAACCAAACTGCTGCTCCAGTTCATTTCTGGTCCACTGCAGTCTAGAGGAGGCCTAAGATTTCCAATTGTAACTTGTGACAAAACATTCAGTTTTTCTTTTATAAGTACAAGCGCTATTGTGCTGCACCACATCAGCCAGCAGGGTGCCACGGGCACGCCTTTGTTTGCTAAACTGTCCTTTGCAAGTGTGTACCCAGCTCCCAGTGTTGGTTAAAGGCAAGGGACACACAACATCTAAGAGTGGCACCCTGTTCTCTCACCAGACACGTGCTAGAGATCAGTCGTATGAGAGCCCTGGCAACAGGAGACTGGTGTGCACACATCTGCATACCTGGAATTTAGCTCAGAATGCATCTTTGGCATCTTGGGGAAGCTGGAAGGAAATTATTTTCCACTGTAGCAAATGGTTGAATTCCCAAATCTCCTAAAAGACAAATCTTCTAAAAGAAAAGTTGCCTTCAAGCATTTAAATTAGGGGGGGTAGTGACCACAATGTGTTACTGAAGGTCCTTCTCACTCATTTCTACAGCACTAGTTCCTGTTCCTCCTGGTCTTCTAGCCTCTCTAACGCCCCTTTACCCAAGATCCATCTGCTGAGCAGAGCTCACTGAGTCCTTGCCCCACTGAGTGCCTCAGAGAACCACAGAATCACTGGTTTGGAAGAGAACTGCATGCAAGATCAGAGAGTCCAACCCAGCCCTCACACCTCAACTAGACCACAGCACTGAGTGCCACATCCAGTCTTTTTTAACACAGCCTGGGATGGTGACTGCACCACCTCCCCAGGCAGACCAATACCTTCTCACCAAATGATCATTATGCAAGTCACTATTTTCCCCGTGGTTAGTTGGTAGCAATTAAAGTAATTTCCAGGGTGCGGGATCAGCATTTGTTTGTCATCTCGTTTGCAGTTTAGTGTCTTATCAAAACTAGACCAAGCCTGTGTCACAGTATTAGTGAGTGCTGCCCCCTGCTACAAACCCTGGTTTGCTCAGTCTTGGGCATTTTTAGTTGAAGGAAAGAAAATTCAGAAAGGAAAATAACTCAGACAAACTCAGAATTCCAAATTAAAGCTTAAAACACCACCACGTGGCAAAAAACATCCAGCAGAAACTATCCCTTGTAGTGTTAAATCCTCTCTGCTTTGGAGTCTGCCCTAATGGTGCAAGGGAATGAATCCAGAGCTCAACACCAGGTGCCACAAATGGCCCCAAAGTAGTAAGACTCTGAGGAGCACTGTGTGACTATGTAATCTACACCCTAACAGTGCTAAAAGGGAAAAAAAGCACCAACCAAACTCCCATGCTCTGGCAGCATCCTCACTACCTTCTGCCAGGAATTCATACTCCTTTTCTGGAATGCAACTGATTATAACATGACACTAGTTGAAGCAATACTCATATCAGGACCCACTTATAATCTTATTTTGAGTAAGAAACACATTTACCTGCGATGGTACCACTGTAGCAAAACAATTTGGTTCTATGCTGTTTTCTGTAAAAAGCAGAAAATTCCTCTTTTTGCCCTTCTGCTGTTGAAATGGCACTTTTGGTTCCTTAAACTGTGGGAAAAAAATTGAACTGAGAGGAAGACTGGCCACACTTTATCTCTGAGCTGATATGATTTGTCTGGTTGCCTAAGGGCACAGAAAGAAGGAATTAGAAATCCTTTAAATATGCAAGCCCAGAACAGTAAATATTAAAATGCACTTGCTGAAAAAACTGCTTTCCCTCCCCTCAGACCTGAAACCAAACAATCCAGGTACCTGCACTTTGTTTCCCTGATGTGTCACTCACTGTTGCCCTGCAGACAACTGCAGAGTAAGCTCAGGAGAGGAGCTCTTTGGCTTTGAGGTCATCACCGAGTCAGAGCAGTTAGTGGTGGTTTGCTGAAGGAGGAAACCACTGTGCAGGATGAAGCAGGAAACTTCCATAGAAAATAAGAGAATTATTTAGACACTTGTGCCTAACTTCCTCTCCCAGCTATAGGTGTTAAAAGACTAAGCAGGACCCCTAGCACAGCCACCTGAAACACGTTACCTATAGCTTGTTTAGAACATGTGGTTTTTTTGGTTTTAAAAATAATTTCTTACCTATGCTTAGTGCCCTTAGAAGAGCCTAGTTTTCCCTTTCAGAGCAACTCCCCCACACCTGAATTGTGATGTGTCTGAGAATAGCTCCCTGCTTCCTACACCTGGGCTGTCAGCACAGACACCTGGCTGGACAGGGCTCTGCTACTCCAAGGTGGATGCTACACTGCATAGCAGAGAGGAAATGAAGACCAAATGAGGAAAAGATAAACAGAGCTGATCCCTCTCAGCTGCCCTTGCAGCAGCAGGGCTTCCCTGACACCCACCTTAGCAAGTGCCCAGGCCCTGCACTGCCTCACACAACTCCAGCTGTGCACTCCGTGTGTTTTGGGATCAAAGCACTTCTGTGTCCGGAATATCAACACTCACCCATTTAACATTTTAACAGTGCCAGAAGTATTACTACCCACATTTGTAGCAGGAAGCCTCTTCCTGGGTGTCCAAAATCCAGCCTCTTAATTGTCTGAATTAATAAATTAATTAATAAATATGGTGCACTTATGAGATGACTGCACACGGGGGAAAATAACTTACTTGCAAGATAAGGTATGAATATTTACTGTCACAAAAGCAGTAAATATACTGGAAAAGCAAGTTACAATGGGGGGTATCCCATAACCTGAAAAGGCAATCAGGTTGTATGAACCAGACTGTAGCCAAATTTCCCTGCTCAGTTGAGAGAAAGCAAGCAGCAGCCACTCACTGGATCACTACTGCCTTGGGAAGGAAACTGTAACTAGAAGGAATACAGGGTGCCACCTTTGCTGACATTCATTCTTTTTGCTGCAGACTTGGTTACACAGCTGTCTCCAGGCAAGCTGTGGGCAGCCTGCGGTAGCTAAGCATGGATTAATTGCCTAGGGAGACATAGTGGGGAAATGAATGTGGGCACAGGAAAGCTAGAACAAAGCTCAAATGCCTCTGAAGAAACGGCACTCAAAACACTGATGTGCCGAGTCCAAAGCCCAGAGGTACCCGCACTGAATGAACTAAAGTGAAAGGGCTGGAACTGACACACACCAGTGAGGCTGTTTTGGGGAAAAGAAAAGCAGGTGGGGCAAGCACAATTCCCTGACTGCTCTCACCCAGGAGCACAAGCTGCGTCAGCCCAGGTGCATCTTGGCAGCAGCAGGAGAATGTGCCACTTACCCATCCTGGCTAAGGGCCCAGCACTTAGGGCTGTAGCGAGCACCTTCTGCCCACTGGTGTGTCTGAGCCCCAGGCGCTGCGCACAGGACAAGGCAGCCAGAGGACCAACGGTGAAAATTACAGCACCCATGAACTGCAGTGTAGCTTAACAACCCTCCTGTGAAGTTAAGTCACCAGCTACACTGAGCATGCTTGAAATCAACAATGCAAATGCTTTTAAGGACACTTTGTAAGCACAAAAATAGAAACAAAACTTGGTGAACAATTTGAAAGATACAAAAAAGTGCCTTTCCATAGCAGTGCTTTAAAAATGCACACAATGGTATATACTCTTATTGCTCAAAAAATCTAGTCTGAAATATTAAAACAATTTCCAGAGGTGCTGAAACAGATTTTAAAAAAATCATATGAAACAGGTCAGCAGAGACAGCACCACTATTTTTTTCTCTTTTCATGATGCACCTATTTAAAACTATATAGTTATAGATGTGTAATTTTCCACCTCAAATTAGCAAAACTTTTTTTCCTATTCATAAAATATTCACAAAGACATTAATTTCATTATTTGGTTTTAAAAACAAAACTTTATAAAAAAAAGGAATGAGGGACACTGTCACAATATTTCTTACATCTATCATCCTGAATTACTCTAATGAGAGATCAGTTTATATTGGTTTTACATATGTGAAGATACTGCCAGGTCAAGCTGCTGTCTTTGTTTCATTCTTTGGGAAAAAGAAAGCATTTAAAGTTTGCTTTTGGAGAAGAAGTATGCAAACAGTGACATTATTTGCCCTATGAGCTTATTGACAGTATCCTCATGGTGACAAGGAAAGAGCTGTAACAGCTGAAGATGGGGTAGTTACAGTCCAAGTATTTTAGTTGTTTTACAAAGGCTGTTTCCCACCACCCTGCAAGGAATGTGCAGTGATACATAAGACCACTTAACACTACCTTATCCAAGGTCTGAATGTGTGGGTAAGACTCTACAATCAAGCTACTGATGTAGCTACTGAAGAAGGAGGACTGTCATACTTGATCTGGTGACCCATTGTAAATCGGTGACTAACAAAATCCAAGCAAATCAATAGTCTATTTTCTACTCATATGGGCCCTTAGATGAAATTCCTAGCAAATGTTATTGCCTCTTTAAGGTTGTTTTATTTCCAGTCTTCCTTGACTGCTAGAAGTGCAACTTTGTAAGGAACAGGTTAATGCACTGGTCACAGTCTCTGGCGTGTCAAAGAAGAGACAGTTCCTACTCCTGAAATTGCTGCTCCCTTCTCTCTTTCCAGAGGGGAAAGCTTCCTGACCACTTCTAATCAATTACAAACAATACTTTACACATTTCCAGATGCTTGTTTTTGTGAAGACAGTACATCTTACCAGGCACAGACCAGGTGAGACTGGATGCCGTGCATGCCTGTGTGAGCACACAGCACTTTCTACAGACACCTACCTGTTCATTCAGGGTAAGAGTTAAACGGACAGCTCATGGATTATCGTGGGTCAGCCTTGGGGCTTGGCAGGATTTTTGATTGCAGGAGTCCTGGCAGCTTTCAGAAGGGCTTAACACAAATATATTCATCTTGAGCCATAGAAACAAATGATTGAGCCTACTATCAGTTAGAATGCATAATGGTTTGGAATAATATATATTTATCCTACTTAACTGCATGGACAAATAAGTTTGAAATAATTTGTATCAGTGTATATTTTTAAACTATTTGAAAGGAGGGGGAGGCTCTTTATAGTATAAATATATTTCACTCCAGCCCACTATATATAAAATCTATTTCTTTCCTCTGAACATACTCATTTTCAGTAGTATTATGACCAGAATGTTTTGGTATGTTGCATCTGTACTTTTCAATCAATGGACAATGTACAGTTACCAGCACAACGCCTCAGCTTAGCAGAATTTATCCACCACAAACTGCTGAGAAGTTTGTGGGTTTGGGTTTTTTATTTCCTTTTTTAAAGTGCCCCCTACATCTCCATCTTTATGGTAAGATTTGACCAGTTAGAGTCCGATTCCAGATAATATACTGACTGAAACAATAAATACGGTTCTACAAAAACATTCTGGTTATCCTCTATAATTGCGACGAAATATATCACAATATATTATATACCTACACTTATAATACATGCACAAACATGTCTCACGTGGACAGACACTACAAAAAATTACCGCCCTCCCCCTCCCCTAAATGCAGAAAAAGTAAGAAAATGGTGGTTTGGTCCAATCCATAAGAAGGGTAAAAGAAATAGAAAGAATGAAGCCAACACCTCTCTACCCACTTTTCCCAATAAAATATCAACACCCCTAAAGCCCCCAACTTTTTTAACCTAGTCATGGAAGAGGAATGTCTTTACATTTAGCCATAGCTGCAGTTTGAGATCACCTCTTTTAATGGGGCTATCATCCACATCCCCACATCCTCTCCACGTGCACAACATCACGGGCAGCCCACAAGTCACGGAGAGCGCTGGCCCTGGGGACTGACTACCAGTCCCGGGACAGCTTGGTGTTCTGATCCCTTTTGGGGGGCGCGGGGGGTGGTCCCCTCCGTAACGTTGCATAGCCAGATATATGACTGCCCCCAAAGCTGCTGGTCTTCTGCTGGTCAGCCAGCAGCTCCGGCGGGGGGGGAGGCAGGGCCATGTCGTCCATGGTGGCGGTGGGCTCCGTTCTGGACATCCGCGCGGAGGACAGGGAGCCGTGCCGGGTGATGGATTTCCGCTGCAGCGTCCGGTTGAGGTCGGCCAGGAATCCCGGCTGAACGCTAAGGCTGGACTTGGGTGACGTGGGCACTTGTGGGCCGGCTGACCCTGCGGGCTCTGCGACCTCCGCCTGCGTCAGTCGGGTGCTGTCATTCCGCTTGGGCCGTGTGGGTGGTGGGGCTTTTTTCACAGATGGTTTTGACCACACCTGTGGCTGGGGATTTACGACAGCAACTTTTGGGGAGGTGCTGCCTGAAAACACAGCTGGAATTTCTACTGGAGGGGGAGGAAGATCTATTTCGGGTGGTGGTGGTGGGAAGTCTGAATCGGATGGTGGCGAAGGAAATTCAACCACAGGTTCCTTTCCAGACACACTCGGAGCAGAAGCCTTGGCTGGGATCCCACCTTGGGGAAGGACAATGGGCAGGCTCACACCAGAAAGGTTGAGCTTTCCTGGCTTTGGAGGGGCTGGAGGAGGTGAAGACTCCTTGGAAGGAGATCCTGACGGCTCTGGTGCGTGTGCAAATTTGCTGACAAGGCGGTCCACTGAAGGCCTCTTGGACTCGTGGTACTCAGTGGAGCTTGTGGACTTGATGCTGGAGTTGCGCTGAGGTGTTGGAGGCGGTTTCTTCCCTCCAGGGCTTGACGTCTTGCCGGCCTTTTTGACTGGAGACCCTGATTTGTCAGGTGGGGGAGAACCTGCAGAGGAAGCTGGGGAAGGGGGTGGAGGAGGAAACACTAAACTGCTCTCTGGTGGAGGAGGGGGGAAATCTGGTGAGGGAGCAGCAGCGGGCTGCCATTTGGGCTTTGCCTTCACCGCTGGAGGTGACTGTGGAGCCGCACTCAGTGGAAGGGGTTTCAGGGGCTGGGGCTCAGTGGCAGGTGGCGTGGGAGGAGGGGGGAACTGGCTGACTATCTGCTTTACCACCGATGGCACTGGGGACTGGGGGGGTGGAGGAGGCTTTACTGAGAAACTCTGCTGCTTTGGGAACGTTGCAGGGGGAGTGGGGCCAGGAGGGGCTGG
>VYXD01014534.1:113258-193625 GCA_013397195.1 Hylia prasina | reverse complement strand
GGGGGTGGCAGCGGCGGGGACGGCTGCGATGCTGCGTAGGGGGTCACCGCTTTCGTCTGCGGGGACACGGGAGCTGCCACAGACACGAAGGGCCGACCTGCAGGCTCCACTCGGGCCTATGGGAAAGGGATTTTTAGTGAAAGTGGAAAGGGAGAAAAAGAAGAGAGAGGGAAGGAGGGAGAGAGGGAAAGAGACAAAGAGATTATAAAGTCAAGGTCTAAATGTGCCCAACATTAAAAATTAAGTGGCAGATTACAGCATGCAAGAATTATTAGCAAAACACTGGAGCGAGAGACAATTCCATACACTGACAAGCCTGAACCATGCAAGGGATGGGGCAGGCCGGGAGGGGAGCCGGCAAAAATCAGTGGAGCCGGTTCTGCTCCGAGCGAGGCTGACTGTCGGAGGGAAAATACGACAGCCTTGTTCCTTCCGTGGGGAAGGCAGTGGGACCCAGTGAGAATTACTGACTCTTTGGGCAAGCGTAATGACCCAGAGCCCCCCGGAGCACCCCAGGCCACGGCAGAGGCAGAGCCAAAGACTCTGGACATCTCAGCTCAGTCCAACTGGAATCAAATCACACACCGTCTTCCCAGAGCAGGTCAAATCCTTACACCTGTTAGTTCAGGCCTTACGCTGTTCAGTGTTATAAAATGCAGAAATCCTGAACTGCACTAAAACACATGGAGAGCAAGCACTGCACAGGAATAGTACTGAGATATTTTTCCTTCCATGCTCTGCTATCCACGACTGGCAAAGAAAAAAATAGGGAAAAAGAGGGAGAACCAAGTTTTCCTAGGAAAATTTTCCCAGAAGGAAATGTTTAGACACCTGCAAAACAAAGTAAACTTGGGAAAGGAAAGTTACACATGCAACTCATATGTTAAGCAGAAAAAATACAGAAAAACAGAGAAAAGCTGACTAATTAGAAGGATCAATGGGAAAGCAGCAGGCAGTATTTTTGTCTACTCATTGGGTTGTGATCAAGTTGTTATTTCTCAAAAACTGTAAGCCTACATTCCTCTTAAAAATTAAAACAATAATTGCATTACTCAAATTTACAAGCATCCTTCTAATACAAGTGTGTTGGCTACAAGCCAAGTTGTGAATTTCACAGTGCACAGCATAGAAACATGCATTAGAAATACACCACCAGCATGGCAACTGACCACACTGGGTACCTATACCTTATTAGTAGATAGTTTGCAGTAAGTTAGCACAATTATGCTCATCTGCGTGGAAAGAGCACATTTGCATATTGCTTTATTCTAAACACAGGTGCACAGTGTCTGTATGTGCAGAACTCCACCAAAAGGATTAGAGTCAGAAGCAATAAACAGTGATTTTACAACAAACATAGGGTGTGCCTCTACCTGTCACATTAGGTCTGGAAGGCAAGAATATTAACAGGTCTGGAACTAAATCAAGGTGTTCACATTACAAAACAGAAATCCTGATCTCTTGCAAGTGTTAGTCTGTGAATTACCATTCTCCCAATCACCCAAGTTAATGAATTTTCAGTTAGCACCGCCTGACCTTCATTGTGCCCTGTATAAGGCACCATGGGTGTGCTGCCCTTAGTTGTGCTGAGCTTCACTTTTGACACCTGAGACAGCAAAAGGCAACAGGAAAAATAAAGGCAGCATAAAACAGACAGAGAGGGAGATGAAGGCATAACAGAATAGCTATCTCTGAATGGCGAGACCTTGGGGAATCTTGAATTTGTTCCTTAAAGCAGCCACAGTGAGCATGCATTGGGTATTTGTTGTAGCATACCATTTGAAATAATGTGTTCAAAATCTAACAAGCAAAGTGAGACTTCAAGAGCTCTTCACTGCCCAACTGGGAACAAATGAACAAAGTATTCTTTGGGCAAAGAGCAATCTTTCAAAATATGAAGCAGATGGATTATCTGCATTTTGGGGAAAGGTTTTCTTAATCTTAGATATATTTGAAAGAGGGAGGTTTTTTCCTTGTACCCATTGAAGACAGTAATCTTCACAGTGAACAAATTAAACACTCAGAGAAAAGACTACTGTGCATCTCAGGAGGGGGAGCCCCTCCCATTTCCACAGAATCAAATTAAATTTCAACATCTAGAAACATATTCTGTGATACTTTGTTTACAGAACCTCCAGAGAGATTAATTTGTCCTTTTTTTGTCCTTATTATTATTACATGATGTCCTTCTGTGTATCTTGAGAAATTACTTATTGCATACTAGCAATTCCTATTTCTAACATGCATCTTCATGACTATCTGGAATTCTAACAAAATGCTATAGAAACAATAGTGTCTCTTTTTCTATCAACGGTGTCTTTTTTTTAGCTATTTTTTCCTAAGAAAACAAACTTTTGCAATTGAATGGTTTGCCATCTCTTTTCCCATGCTTTTGGATTGGTTAGCAAACTCAGGTCAAATATGTCAGATCTTTAGAAATCTCAGTATGTTTTGACTTCAAGAAATTGTTGCAAAGTCACTGGTAAATGAGGGAAAAGTGGGCAGAACTCCCCCATTATTAATTGGCTGAGGCACTAGTACAACCCTCTGGCTGGAAAGAGCACCAATGTCATCTCCCTGCTGAGACACAGCATGCTCTGTTCTGCCCTGCTTGCCCAGGGGAATGAGCCAAGGCTCACAAGGTGGGAGAGAGCTGTTGCACAAGGGGAAGGGACATGCAGGAAAGTTCTGCCACTTGGCAGCGAGCTGCCCACATGAATGTCTCAAGCCACCTTTGACACCAAAGCACTGTAGCAAAGTTGCCTCTGAGGTAACTGGAGACTAACCTGACTGAACACATCTCAGTATCACTGTTAACACCTTCTCATGTAAATTACAATTCTTCAACACTGCCACTGCCTTTCTTGCCACAAGGTTTAACATTTTTCACTGCCAGTCTGATTTCCTAGCTATTCAAGTTCCCCAGGCCAGATTTACACTGTAGTTTCAGTGAAAGTAAATTGGTCACCAATTCATTTAATTGTTTAACACAGCTTCTGTAAATTTACACAGTTCATTTCATTTGGATTCTTTGGAAGTTTTAGGGCTATCCATTTACCTGTGTTATGCATGAGGGGAAAAATACCTTTTCTTGGATTTGCAGAAAGGAATTCAAATTGATGAAATCTTTATACATGGATGGCCCTTAATAGGAAGCATTCTGCATATTTTCTTTTTAACATTGCTTTAATCAGTTAGCATAAAAATTCTTGGGACTTATTTAGATGAGCAATTGCCAGCAGCACTACAGACCTGACAAAGAACAACAGTGACTGCAAGGTAGTGAACTTCAAACTTTTGCTTAAAATCTCACGGGGAGTGTATGTAGCAGCAGGATTTACACTGAATCCAACACTTGAGACAACAGTAACATTATCATTCCCACAGCAGTTCTCTTTCATATCTGTTGGATACCGGCTAGCAAATGCCCCATCTCGTGCAGCTCACGCTTGCAGAAATGATGCATCCTATACCCACACAAAAGCCATCTGCTGATGAACATGCACCACATGTTGCACTCATGCAGTAGAAAACCTTGGACCTCAACTTAACAAGCTACATTCCTGGACTGACTACTACATTACTACTAGAATCAGACAACTTCCAAACCAGCAGGCATTGGAGAAAAGTTATGAATCCCAAAGGATGCAGCCATGTCAGCTTTCACACTGTCATATGCTTCCTCATTTGAAAAGACTATGTGTTATTTTGTTTTTAGTTATTTATCTGAAGCACCAGTGCCAGGTGTATTGACCTGTGGCTTTAGTTTTAAAAAGCTTAATTCTCTAGCATGAACCTGGGGTCTGGGGAAGATTCAGAACTGACAGAAGCAATGAGAGTGCACTTCCACATGTAGCTGCTACAGTTAATGACATCAGGGCTGTTCAGGAACCCGGAGATTCCTTCAAACCTGACAACAAATCAGCCTCAGTGGAATTTCTCCTGTGCATGGGAATCCTCCCCAGGAACTACAACAGTTTACCAAAGAAAGAACAGAAACTAACCAAACCACAGCAGACCCAAGCCCCAGCCTCAATGGGTTAAAGTCTTTTGTTAACTCTCTACTAGCAACAGGAGATACCACATCTGCCTTAATCCACAAATGCTGACAATGTCAATACTTTTGTTTTGACCATATCTGGTTAAAAGGTTACTGATTCCATTCCAATGTTCCTCCATAACAGAGGTTACTGGTTCCATTTCCACCTAATACAATGGAAAACTTTTGAGTAAAAACTACTGAAGTACTTCAAAATATATATACCTGCTTTCAGGCCCCAGTTATTCACATCCTTACAAAGGAAAGATGTGGCTACTTAACTGGAGGAAGATCTTAGTGAAAGAATTTCATTCAACTTGTTAACAGCTTATCTTTTTATTTTGTCTTCATTCAACATTAGTAAATAGGACTCTGTGAGAGGGGCTGTATAATGCCTTCAAAGAACAAAAAGCTTCTATGCACACAAATAAAAGGAAGAACAGAAAGTTGCAGGGCGGAATTACCTGAAAAAGTGAATCCTAAAAAACAGTTATATAGCAGTCTAAATCAACCACGTAGAAATGCCTCTCAAGACAGAGGTGGAATAAGTATAATACCCTGTCTCATACATTTTCTTGGGCGTTGGTTCTCAAATTAAAGTCTTCTTGTTACCTTGCTGGATTCCTCCAGTTGAGTGCCTCGTTTCCAGGCCTCAGAGAACATGGAGCTGACAATGCTTTGGGAACGGACATGTCCAGCTGTCTGTGTGTCAGAAACTCCACTGTCAGACTGATTAGAATGATTTGATTGAGATTCTGTTCAGAAAAAAAGTTAAGGAACAGTTAGCATGTGTTTCTGAATGTACGAGTAATGTTGGGACACTTATAATGCAACTCTGTGTGACTTGTTAAAAATGTCCCCAGCATTACTGGGACACTGCTCCCAGTAATGACTGCATGAGCTCTAGCTCACATCCAGGCCATTACCACCCAGAAAATGAAACAGTGCCACAGCTGCCTGGTGTTAACCAAACCTGAAGCTGCACAAGGATGAGAGCGTGTCAGATGTGTTTCAAAGTAAAACCACACTGCAGCTGTATCTGAACCATGCCACAACCCTGCACTTTGGGAAAAGCCCCATTTCATGCAGTGGATGCAGTCTGCTCTCTCCAGCACTCCCTTAAAGATGGACCCTGGGTACAGGCCGTGGACAGGCAAACTGCACCAGCCAAGGCAGGACACTGCTTCCAATGACCCATTCCTCAGCACGAGAGAAGGACTGGTGTGCATCCTGCAAGGAGCCAACACAGATGATGCTCTGGGTCCACAGGGTGTCTTGACAAGACAGCAGCAGGCACTGCCAGACCAATTTATTCAGCCTGGCACCTGCTTTCTGTGTAACCCCAAACTGTCCTGGCACAGGTTGGAATGCAGCTTTGGCAGAACATGCATGGCTGGTGGGCTGTGGCTCAGCTCTGTATAAGAACTGATGCTATCTGAAAAACACCCAGCTCGGATGGAGAAATTGTCAGTAACCAAGAATTTACTGCTATGCCACACAGTTAAAACAACAAGGTACCTTCCCAGATAGGCTGCCTTTGCTTAGCTCATTCTTACAGGCTACTTTCTGAACCTGTCTGATTCAGTAGCTTTACTTCCCAACCCACATCTGGCAGACAAAACACCTTCATCACACAACAGCACATTTTCAATAAAGAACCTAGCCCCTGAAGGTTCCAAATAACCCACCAAAGCATCAGTCAGCTCTGAACAGTGAAATAACACTGTATAAACCATTTATCAATTCTTAAACTGTTACATGCAACAAGAAACCAGCCTCAGTTCTGCTGAGAGATAAACAGGAGCACATTAATGCAGGCATGCACAATTTGACGTGGGAACAGAAAAAGTATTTTCAAAGTTTTCTCTAAAGAAATTGTTTGGATCTTTGCCTCTGGGTAGGGGCTATTTCTCATTTTCCAATTTCAAATATTTCAGTCAACAAAGCAGTTCAAGAACTACATATATATTTCCATACATCATTACAATATAAATTTGATTTTTCAAACAGGTGAACATAGAGGCACCAGAAATTTGAAATGATGTTTCCTCCTCTCAGTAAAAGAAAAACACTGGTTTTTGGAGGTGAACAAGAAAGTGCTGCATATTTAAAATACATACATCACTGCAATTAATTTAGCAAAATAGGTTTTTACCTCTATGTGTCTATCTATAGATGAATGCTGTAGATAAAGTCTATGTTTTAGGCTAAACATAGCATAACAGACTTTGGAGACACTGTCCATTTCCTGCAATAGTCTCTCTTGAGGCATCCAGACAGCGGATGATAAGGAAGGCAATTGAATCTTTGTATTATGAGATAGATCACATTGTTACCTGGCAAACTAGATGAGCTGGAGCCAGACTTGATACTGGAGCTAGACAAGGAGGTCCAATCATATGCTGATTCTGTTCTCTTCAATGCTTCCTGATAGTTCATGTATAGCTGCTTCCCGTACTAAGCAAAATGACAAACAAGTTTAACAACTCTGTATAGGCTGTATATTCTTTTCTGACTGCTGAGCTCCACCTCTGGCTTCTCTATTACATCTTCCCTCCTGCCAGTCCCCCCAAAGCTACACAGGCTCTATGTTAAGGAGTTCAGGCAATACTAATAGTACTAGTGAATTGCTGAATGAAAGAAAAACAAATTGTTTATGCTAGAAGAGACAATGTCAAGCAAGAAATGGCCCAGTGAATAAACTAAGACAAGCTGAGGCTCTTGGAAATTAACTCTATTTTCTAAATTCTCTTTTCCCATAAGCCTTGTTTTTTAAAATCTGAAAGAAGCTGGCTAAAATCTATCCATGATGTATGTCAGAACTGTGTCATGTGACAGGGGTGCAGCAGAAACAAGAAGAAAAGTCCTAATTACTGAATTTATAATAACAAAGCCTAATAATTTTGCTAAGGAATGAAAAATGTAAGAAGATTTTACAGTTCATATTCAGAATAGTTAGACAGAGGGAAGTTATATTTACCATGTATTTTGCTAAGTAACTGTAAATGGCTTTAAGCAGGGGATGACAACTGCTCATGACAACAGTGTACGGGTGTCTGGGGGTTACCTTAGCAATGCGGATGCCATTGATCCACTGGTGTAGAGTTCTTACATCATCACAGCAAAGATATTTGATATACTGGGACTTCTTCTGGATCTGAGGATGCTGTAAAAAATCATTCACTCTCATCAATGTTTTCACAGCTAGGAATGCAAGGAAAGCATTTATTTGTTGAGGTCTATACAGATAAACCTAATGCTGGAAGCTCTTCAACCAGAGTCTGTATTTAAGCCCACTTCAAAATGTTACAGATTATTTCAGGAGGTGAATTTCAATGGGGATTGCTTCACACACACACTTAGCAGCGTGTCCAGTATGTACTGATTTCAAGTTTGAAACTCTAAGAAAGGGCAAGTCTTTCACTATTTTAAGGCTGCAGTATTTTCTACCCACCAAGAATCTTCTGTACCTGTGGACTGACTCACCACTTGACAGAGACAACTGGTATTTCACCTTTCTATCACATATAAATCCCCCAAACTAGAGGAAAACACACACACTGGTCTTCTCTGCCTTTGCAGGCTTAAGTGAGACACTCCCCAAGTGACATGCTGTTAAGCACAATTCCATTTTCAGCTTGTAGAGCCTTCAAGGTTCCCACCCTACTGATACAGGGCTATCATTTAAAATACTTGCTGCTCCCAAATGCATGTATAAAAAATGTAAAGGCACTTGTATTTATCAATTCAGCAGTCAAGAAACAAATACATGCTTTTCAAAAATCAGCCACTGGAAATTATTCTGGATGGACATTCGGTTCTTTCCAGCCCATGCTGTAGAAGTTACAGGTTTCTCAGCTGTTGAGATAACTGAATACTCCAGTTCTTATCATTTCTTCTGTTAGCTTACAACAAAGTGACACAACAGTTTTGGCAGAGGATCGTAGGTATTTAAGCTTTACTGAAGACTGTCTGAAACATATCAAAGAACTCTTAAGCTTTTTCAGAATATTTTATCCTGTTGTCTTCCAACACAAATGAACATTAAGATGTTTATATCCATAAACAGAATATTTATAACAAATTTTCTTATGATAGTAGACAGTTGTTTTCATTTTTTACTACCAGCCTCCTTCACATGCATGCTGTATAACAAAGAGTCCATAGAAGCAAATACAATTACTTTGCTAACAAGCCAGCTGCTTCCTGGACTTGTTCCAAATTTTGGTTATACAGAAATAAAAGAACTTCTCAGAAATCTGACATTTAGGACCAAGGAGATACCTTTAAATACTAGCACACAAATGTTAAATTTAACAATAACACAGCACCTAACTTGAGCACACTTAAGTTTTGATATAAACAAAGGAGTGAAGACAAAGACAAATCCAATCTGGAGGTCAATGGAGAATTGGGCCTTCAGTTTGTATTTGCCATTCACCTGTCCCAAAGGAGCCACCTCCTACCTTAGTGAGCCTTTGTAGCATAAAACTCTACTTCTATTTAAAAAACTGTGTAGTTTCTATAATTGAAAACATTCATGCAACATTATAAGAACTGATGGGGGTAGAACTCATTCCTGCTTAATATAATAATATGGTGATTCATCACTTCCACAAAGAATATACAGCTTCACTTGGTGTAAGCCACCCAACTAAATCTACCCATTAATTTACTTAGGGACAATTTCTACACGTTTTTGTGTCTTCGTTAACATTACCATTAAATTTTATGCTCAGAATGGCAATAATTTTTTCTAAAAAATCTACTTTATGTGGTGAAGAAGTCTGAAAAAATAATTTACTATTAATCTGTCCAAATGATACAGACAGAAGTGACATGTAAGTAGAAAATCAATTTACTTCAAGGAATTTATATATGCCTACAAATACTGACATTTTTGTTTGCAATGACCTATAAGAACATGGAAAATACTTCCAGTTTCAGCTGTGTACTTTCTCCACTAATATCATGTCCCATATTTAATATTCAGTGTCTCCTCAGTGGGCTCAATGACATGAAAATGTCACTGAAAATGGAATCCTTTCTCAGGCAGTGGAAGGCAGCCACACACTCCAGGCACAGTAAATGGTCTAATGATCTGACATGTACAAGCCCACATGAGCTCCAGAGCAAGGAGGGGAAAAGTGCAACTATAACCACATCTTGTTACTGGCACCATTTCAGATCCATGAAGACACAAGATATGTTACTTGCTGTGAACACGGTGTGAAAGCCTCTTTTAAAATAGCTTAGTACCCAGCTATCTTGCAGGAACTGACACCATTCTGAATGTTATGTGGGAGTGCAACAGAAACTAGATGATGTGTTGTACAATTAAAATAACTTGATGCACTCAAGTTATTAGATTTGTTTAAGATCAGACCACTGGTTTTATAACAGTTGTTGCTACTTGTTCCTTCTACCTGTCCTTTATACTCAGAAGATGCCTCCTTTATAGCATCCTTTTTCCCTCAGGTCGGTCCACAAAGGGTAGACTTGAATCTTTCGCTGGACCTACACTGAGAAGACAACTTCCTGGAATTAGCATTTCAAGGGGTACTATCTCTTTGAGCCTAAACAGTTGTAAAGTATAGAGTTGCCAAATGGAAAAGAAGACCTTAGAGTATGTTTTCGAGTATAATGAAATTATTAAATTAGAGAACAATTGCACAGACTGGCACTCATTAGTCTGGAAATAAAACAATTCAGGGCAATATGAAAACATTTATGAAGTCATGACCAGCACAGAGAACAGACAACAACTGTTCACTAACTGTTCACACTGTATACAAGAACTAGAGGAAAATAAAATGAAATGAAAAGCAGCTGATGGTGTATTCAAGGTATAGGCAACTGCTGCAGTGTTACCTTTAGCACTAAACAATAGTCTGTGGGTGCCTTGTATTTGTTCCGATAGTCCTGTCCATAGTAAACACTGACATGGTCTAGCTGTAGAAAGCACACAAGATCCCGTGAGACCTAGTAAATACAAAAACAGTCATTTACAAAGTATCTTCATAAAAATCCACATACATGACACAATCAGTCTAATGCTAAGATCCAATACTAATATAAGGTCTAGTTAAGCTCAAATATTAGTTTCGTTCTGATTCAAAAACTACCAACACAAGGAGGAGATGCAGCTATGCATAAACTCTTTCATCACACCTTCATTTTTAACTGAATTCAGTCTGGTTTTTGTGTTTTGTCTGCATTTTGCCTCTTGATGGCATTTTACGCTGGACTACTAATGTTTACTCAGAGCAGGTATCAGGAGAAAGTATGATTGGTTGATCAGGAAGTTACCAGCTGCTGGTTACATTTCACCTTGGTGATAATCAAGGTGTCCAAATTCCAGGGTTACTGTGAGTAGAATTCTAAAGATGTTTGGCAGTGAGTGTAGGGCAAAGAATTTCAACAGGCTACTTGCATACAGATTGTTTTAATGAAGCAAAAGATTATAGAAAGAACATCTGACATGCATTCAGCTCCAAAGGGAGCTGTTGTGCTGATAGAGATTTCCTCTTTGTTCCCAGATGTGTAGGAGGTGGACTTCCTGTACTGGGAATCATCTGATGCTGTCAAGACTGATGGATTCATGGATGACTTGAACTCACAAAGTTCAGCCTTGAAGCTGTAATGTATTTGTAGTGGCTTTCTACTTACTTTACATTACTGATACAGAGAACACCAGTCAGTGACCATGAAGAAATGGAATTACACTTACCAGTTTCAAAAAATGTAGGACCAGTTGGTCCAAAAAAGAATCCCTTTTATATGAACTAACTAAGCATAACAGAATTATGCAGATTGATTGTGGAGTTGGTCTGATACTTCATGATCGACATTTGCAGAGCAATTTGGTCCTCCAGCTGAATTCTGCTTGAGCAAAGGCCAGTTCCTTAGCTCCACCAAAAGCTTTTCCTCAAGTATTTCTGAACACCTAACCCTAAGCTAACTCAAGAACCAGACCGCTGTATTCTTGTATTTTTAAACTGGGATTACACCCTTCACATCAAGTGCTGCCACAAAAATTCACACAATATTTCCATGATAAAGCCAGCCTTTTGGAAAGGCACAGCTAAGCCAAAACTTACAGCCAACTGTTGTGTGCACTGTTAACCAGCAATAAACAATTCAGAGCAATTGCTTTAAGCAGCATACCTTCGCCTTCCCTTTAGGGACATAGTAGATTCCAGAAGCCCGAAGAAGGAAGTAACGTTTCTTCCAAGATTTCTTACCATCCTCTTTCAGCCACAAAACTCCCTCAATCTCTGGCACAGTTACAGAACTTCCACAGAAGCATTCCTGCCAATAAACACAATGGTTTGGAAAACAGATAGGACAAAGAGCGTGCAGTGGTTTGTTTTGAATGACTGAAATTCTTTATCCAAGGAATGCACTCGTAGCAGGGACAGCTCTTTTTTTACATGAGATATGAACTGCACATTAATCACAGAAGCAACAAGGTAATTCAGACAAACACGACAGTCTGAACATTTGCTCAGTACAACAATGACCAAAAAATCATTAGCAGCTACTGTAAAGATTTTCTAAGCACTGCTGCTCAGTAACAGATCCCCCAATGGCTTTACTGGCTTTAGGGTCACAAGGTCACCTTGTATGTAAGGGTCAGCCTCATATGTATAAGTTCACACAAACCTAACCATGCACCCATCAGACACAGCTGCAATTCAGTCCAGGAGTACTTCACTGCTACTAAATGCCCACAGGACTGCAACTTCTGCTAAGGTTCTATTTATAAAGAACTAGCAAGAAAAACCAAATGCTTTAAATACACTCCAAATTAATACGCAGCACAGAGACTTATGAATAATCCTAGACAGAAAGAATTAAGCAGAATTACAATTCTCTGCATGTTGTGGCTTCAAACAGTTTTTCCATCCAGAGTATACATACAAACACTTATTAAAACCCATATTAATAATAGACTAATAACATGCATATGCTACTTGTAAGTTAAAAAAATATTTAAATTTAATCCAAAATTAAGTACCCCAAATATTCATCGTTGGATAACTATGTAAATCATAATCATTATTCTGGAAATCAAGTTGAACCATGGCACTTCAGCCATGTCACAAAAATATTTAGTTTTCAGCTTATGAAGGCTATAATTACTGTTTGCTTTATTTGCTCCAGATTTTTACGCCCTTATTTCTGTAAACTGGTTGATGTGTTCGATAATAATTAGTTTTCTGTCATGCATTTCTTAAAACTCAATATTTGGGGTTTTTTTTAATTTTAAAATGTAATTGAAAAATTCTTTTACTACTTTACTTATTATGAAAATTTGAAATATTAACTTAGACCAGTCTCCAGACCCATGCTCTAGAATTCTATTGAAATAAAAATTAAGAAAGTGCTAGTAAAAATTCTCTATCACCACAGGTCAAAAAACAGGTGACAGTTCTGTGAATTTCAACTTGAAATTAATGGTTTTAGCCAGAGTTACAGGCAACCTCAATTTGATCATCACTGTATATGGTATTTTAGATACTAAACTAAATACAGGATCTTTTTTTTTTAACTGATCACATCAGAAACAGTGTTACATTAAAACTGCCATTTATCTCAAATATAACGAATTCCATTCACAGTCTTCCAGAATTACATTCAGCTCTGTCCATCAATTTCAATCACCACAATCTTCTGCAGTTTGTCTTCAAGCTCCAAAATGACCACTGTATCCTTTTTGGTTTGACATTCTTACCTCTAGCAGCACCTCTTTATTTCTGTCTGCCATCTCAGAGGTTTCTTTCTTCCCCAGAAGATAGTTCTGTAACAAAAGAAAGTTTAATATTTCTGTAGGCAGTCTGAAATGAAGTCAAATGGCATTTCTTGTTTACTTCTCTAGAATTGAGAATAAAACTTTGTACACTAATTGAAACTGTCAGACTGCTAAATAATACATCAAAGTAACTTATAATCACCTTTACCAGAAATATCAGTCAGTCCATACTCTTACCTAACAGCCTCATAACAACATCATCCTGCCTTTCCATAGATCAAACAGCTCTCTGTTACAATGCATCCAGAAATAAAAATACTATGAATGTGCAAATACCACAATGAAAATATAAAATCCCCCCAGAGATGTGTTACATGCTGTCATTATTTCTGTGTTCCAAGAAGCACACATAGAAGCAATGTACTTCTTTCCACCTTGGTCTGAGTTTTGCTGAACAGAAATATTTATTTTCACAAAGAATTACTAAATAAAATACTTGTTGACTTCTTAAACAGAACTTAATTATGCACAGGCACCACACCTTATTTAATACGTGATTTACTCTTATTCAGTTTGGAAGAGACTGGGACAATGAAAAACATTTTCCTAAACCCTAGCTCTAATACTGGAAAAAACCCAAATATTCACAAAATTTTGCCAGTTCGTATTTTAAAGCAAGGAGAAATATTTGGTTTATGCTGGTACCACACCCCTGTGACAGTGCCTACTATATGTACTGATAGTAAACCTATAATCTACAAGCTTTTAAAAAGAATGTAGAGTTTTGCTGCTTCAGTGCAAAGCACTTGCAAAAGATCTTTAGATCTTGCTTAAAAATAAATAAAATCAAGTAAACTGATGTCCCATAGGACGAACACGCAAAACTGATACCCAGTTTAAATTCAATAAATTAGCAATAGATGCCATACAGATGTCAAAATAATCTATCAGCTCAAAAGGGAATAAATTAGGTAAGAGTTCAGACCGACATCAAGTGATATTAGGCAGAGATCAAGTGAATTTTCAGTGCAAATTCTTCAAAGAGCCACCTTCTGCTTTTCTGTTTCTTTTCCTCCACTCCCCTACAATACTGAAGTGCTGCCAGATACCAGGTCTGTAGCTACCATTAGAGAAAAGAGAGGTCTTTGGGGCCATTTGAACGGAAGAGGGGCCTTTGGTTTCTTAGCCAGGGAGCAGGAAACACAGGTGAATATAAGCAGATCCCACTTGCCATTCGACCACGGAGTAGCTATTCTCTTAGATTTTGTCTTCCCCTTCTTGCTAGCACAGGGCACAGTGGAGAGACTTTACTATTAGCAGTATCTGTCAACACTTTTTTTGCATATTTACATAATTGAGCAGCACTAAGTATGGGTGTAAATCCCTGGAAACTGCCTGGCTTCATGTGCATTAGAATTACTCACAAACACATTAGCAAACAGATTGCTTCAGCTCATGGTTGTCTCTTAGGAATTGACTTTGTGCCAACAACACTGTGGATGTACATAGTGCTGAAGTGTAAAGTTGCCTGGCATTTTAACACATACAAGTACCAAATTGGAAGTATGGAAATGACTGCTACCAAAAAAGCAAGGAACTGCAATCAGCCAACAGATTCAGCACAGATCTCAGGCTTACCTGTGGATTCTTGAAAAGTGCGTATTTCTCTATACGTTCCACGAACATTAGTTTGTTCTGACTATCTCTTGTCCAGTTCAGGAGGTTTTCAACCAAATTTTCATGATCTTCAAAGATCCTTTCTGCAGCAATAAAAAGTGGAAAAAATACATTGGAATCTGTCACATTTTGTGATAGAAACTAATCTGTAGTCATTTCTAAGAGGCAAGGCATATATACAGAGAAAACAGAGTTCAAGATCTACAATGGGGAATAAGTTTATGCTATGAGATTAAAAGACCTTAGTCCACTTCCAGACATGCCTGATTTAATTTTTTTACATCCAATCACTCAACATGGACTTCCCTTATCTTCAAGTTTATAATTCCATCAACATATGAAATGTTTTTATTTTTTTTTTATCTGAGAAGGCCTACCATCCCACAGGAACACTGCAGACTCAAATGATAACATTTTAAAGTTTATGAGCACAAATAAGAAGGCTGTCACATTTATGTGTTTTCTGGTCTACACAATTCCCAGAGGAATGGATAGGGCAGCATTTTCAGCACAAAACTTGTTTCTATATCCCCAATGACTGTCTCACTCAAAGTACGAAAAAGTAGTGGGCAATGATCAGAAGGAAAGCAAAATGCTTCTGAAATGCAGAATACCCATGGCTAGCAGGGGTATTGTAAAGAAGTCTGAAAACTGATCTTGTCTACTTCTGTGATCTCTGTTGATAAATGATGTATCAACAACAGCTTCTGAGAACTTTGGTTCTGAGTCAAAGCTCTGAGCTTTGACTCTCCATTGAGAAAGTTACCACTAGTGCACTAGTACTAGCACTTCAGAGTACTGAAAATAGACAAAACAGAACAGAGTAAAGAAAAGGAGGAAAATTTACTGAAATAGTAGAAAATAGCTGAAAATCCTCATTGAAAATAAATAATAAGAAATCTTTGGGAAACCACTAGACCAACTTTCTCATCCTTTAAACACACTGAAATAGAATCTAGCTGCTTACACTTTCTTCATATAGGCCAGTCAGTGGCATTTCAGGAAACTAATTTTTTCAGAATCCTCTGGGACCTGCTTGACCTTTCAATTGCACCTGAAAGTAGAACATTATTTTTTCCCACAAAATCAATTCCCCCACATTCTTACAGAGTGTATATGGCTGATCACAACCTAGAAGCTATTGCTAATGACGACTCAGATAACACCTCAACATCTTAGTGTGAATGCAACAAAATGTCATCTGCAGAGAGTGTCAGATGGCAACACATTAATGCAGTCTCTGAGCTCTTTCTAAGAAGCTTCTGAGTTAAAATTCATGACTTCCATCAAACTCTGTAACAACACAGCAACAGTGTCTTCCAGTAAAGTAGAAAACCCATTACCTAACAGAAGAATAAAACAAAAAAAGCTTCAGATGACTGATACAGAAGTTTGTATCTCACTACAGCTTCATTAGTGAAATTGGATAGCTTTCAAAACATATTAACTCTTATTATTTTATTAAACTTAACTTTTATTAAACTCTTATCATTTTATTAAACTTTCAAGTTTTTGAGCCTAGTAAGATATTAGTTTTCATGTGATAGGTGGAAGATTCAAAGAACACCCTGTCAACCCACAACAACCATTTGGCATGCTACGCTACTTAAAACAGACAAGGTTTCACCAAAAAGAGAGGAAATAATAACTTTCACTGTAATTTGAAATCAAGGTATTTGGCTTCAGTTCAGTGTTTTTCTTTAAAAAAAGTCAATAGTTAAGATGCCCATTCCCCTTATTTTCCATTAAGATCCTTTATCATTTGGCTGAATAAACAATGTGGTCAGTGCAATGAAGTGCAAAAGAGCTTTAAGTCCTTTAAGAGGAATACTGCTAATTGCATTAAAATATTTAACAAGAAAAGAATGGAGACAGCTTTATGCAACAGGAGTTATTAGGATCAGTTCAAAATAATATTTACAAAGAGGAAGAAGCACAATAAGTTTTTTATCCCATATTTCTTTCTTCTGTGAAGAACACATCAGAACCAAAAGGCTCAGTGACCACACATCAGTATGATTTCTATATCACACCATAGAATTTAGCCATGCTTTTAACATAAAAGAAGAAATAGTTTTCAGATCATTCTGAAACAAGGCCAATCATGAGCCTTATTAAATGAATTAGCATTTACTACATTAATGAACAAGATGATGAACATTATGAAGACAAGTATTTAAATCATTCTGAGGATGTAAACTAGTGCTGCATCAATAAGAATTAGAAATGCTTAGAATTATTACTTACCCATTTGCAATTCAGAGATGGTTTCCACCAATGACCAGTCTAAACTGTAGCCACAATGTGACTTATCCATCAGATTGTCTAATACTTGTCTCACTGTTTGCCTCTCATCCACCATCATTGTTTTTGAGCTGTCATCAGACATATGGACTCTGATCACCAACTGTTAGGCAGAAAATAAAAAAACCCTCCGATTAATCTACCACATTTCAAATAAAAATAAGGTTTCTAAGATCTTGTTTATTCTTTTAAGGTTTTCTTACAGTAGCATAAAATTCAATCAAAACACTCCCTCAAAATGTAAGTAGTCATAAATGATGCCTAGATATTTGTATCAGTCACTTAACAGGATACTGTTCTCCTTCAGCACAAGAAAATAAATATAAAGGTCTTTCCAATGCAATGAGAAAGTTCTTCAGTTGTGTGTTAAGAAGGAAAAAAAAAAATCCTTTCTGCTGAAATGTCCTGTTCTGATAATAAAGTGTCTTTCAGACAACATCTATGTGGAACAAACATAGATATAGAGCTCTGCACAAGCTTACAAAGAATCAGAATTTTTCACGTGTGCAGTTTAAGCTTTTTGCTTGCTTCCTACAGTATTTTCTAAAAATGGTTATTATATAAACAATACAGCAATACTAAACCTTCTGGGGAATATGAAGCAGTAGTGTGAAAAAAATCTGCTTTTAAAACACAATGGCTTTTCATAGACATTTTAAAGAGGTCACTGTCCAGAAACCAAAATCCAGCCATTTTTTTAAACCAATCAAAAGACTTAAGACAACAGATTCTTTTTGCCACTCATTATTATTTCCATTTTTACATCTTGTTCAGCTGGAAAAGATAAAGCCTGCTAGCTTTAATACACTGGTTGACTTGTTAATTCCCATCTTCCAGCCAAGACAGCTTTTCAGCTTTTGATCTATAAACAATTAATGCAAAAGGCATTTTAAGCTACTGAAAAACTCCAGTCATAAAATAAAAATGCTAAATTTTAAGGGCACTCTATATTCTTTGAGAGTACATCAAATAATGGCAGTAGACTTTCTCCATTTGGTAATCTCTGTCTTTAGTGTGGAATACTTCTCTTCCATTTAGCACTGGCAAATCCTGCTATGCATTATGGGAAAAGGCTTGTGAAGAAAAGAGGCACAAATTTTAAACATGTGACTGCAGAATATACAAGAACAATCTCAGGAGACTGGACCTTCATTTCAATTCTGGGTAGAAGCTGGTAAAATCTTCCCCATGAGCAGTAGCTGAAAAACAAGCTATTCCTTAAGAAAAACATTATGCTATTCCATATCTAGGATTTTCCTGATTAGGTCCAGTCTAGATGGGAAAGCACATCACCACTGAAGTTTACAACACTACAGTGTTCTTACTTTATAAAGGGCAACTTAAGGGTAATAGACACAAATGAAGTTTGCCTGCATTTTCCAGGTGAAAAAAAAAAATAAAATAAGGATGTTATAAATTGGTATAAATAACTTACCTTTTTCACTTGTGCTTCTTTAATCTTCTCTAACGCAACCCTAATCTTCTCAGCTTTCAGTTTAGCAGCCTGTTCCTCCTAGGGGGACACAACACACAATTCCCGTTAACACAAACTTCAGTCAGGTTTCAGTGAGTTTGAGGCTACCATGCTTTAAAACATGAACTGAAATGCTGACTTGTTCACCTATAAATCTCCAACTATTTCTTAGTGATGATTAAAACTATTACTTTTTAAGACAAAAAGTGTTCCTATCTAATATTTAGAGGTACAACTGCCATTAACTCCAATGTAACCTACTGGAGGTATATATTTTGTACACACACTTGGCATTTCTCTGTTCTCCTGTAGGGTAAATAGCCTTATGCTACCAAATATTTTAGCATATTATATATTTACAGTCATAGGTTGGGACAATACATATTCAACAAGAATATACATTGGAGTACACCCAATAGATTTTTAACTGATCAACATAAAACATAAATAGCATGCCAAGAAGTATCTGAATTTAACAGCACACAGTATGGAAACAAATCCCAAAACTAGGGTTCCAGACTACATGCATTTTAAGTTGATAAATCCATTTGCAGTATGAGGTTTGAACACTTTGTCTTTACCAAATCCAAGCTGTATTTCTCCTTGTTTTCAGACACAAGGCAAATAAGAATTCATTTGCTCTTCTACATAATCTATTTTTATTACATTTGGAAATCCATTAAAAATTCAGGTAGCATAAATCTATTTGTTGATGCTAAAGAAAACTCTGTCTTTTTAAGACTAGCAGTAAAGATTTTTAAATTCTGTTGACTGTAGATATTTCTGTTGAAATTGCATTTTAAACACGCAGCTAAAAAAGCAACCATTGTTTTGAAAATGTCATATGCAGTTTTCAGACTTTCAAAATCTTAAACTGTGGATCATTGTGCTTAATATCTAAAACCATCATAATTACTTTAAAATCTCTAGCACAAACAAGTCTATTAAAAACCACACAAATCTCTTTAAAAATATCCAGTATCCTTAAAAAAGAATAATTAATATTTTTACCAGAGCCAAAGCGCACATCCCATCACAACATTCAGCATGCTATAAAACATCTAGTTCTCTATTGCTTTCTTCTATGAATGTAATTCATAGTTTCTTTACCATGTGTTTAGATGGCTGCTTTTCTTGTACAAGTCAATAATCAGCTATTCTGAAATCCACAGAGTTGAAGTTTTTGACTTCTCAATAAATTACTAATATTCGTACCAACTGCTAAAGAACGTTCCCTTGTTATTTAGTGTACTCTTTGTAGCTTTTGGTCCTTCACATCTGTGACCATCCTGAGCACCAGAAAAACACCAGCTGGACAGACCAGTATGCTGCCTAGTGAGAAACTAATTCTTCGCAATAAAATGAACCAGTAGGTTGACATGAGCAGAAATAACATGAGCCTGAAACCTTATCTGGGCACTGCATTACCCAGGAACATTGCTTTTACTAGTCTACAGAGAGCTACAGCTTTTTATTCACAATAGCAAGGGTGTCCTATAGCTGAGAAAGGTTAAATCAGATCAGCATTCTATGAAAAACAATGTCATGATAATAAGAATCTTTTATTCTTCCTATTCCTTAACATTAACAATTTATTCTACACATTTCAATGTGTTATTAAAAAATGAGGCTTCGCAGCACCAAGCCAGACAGAGCTCCAGAAAGAAGCACTTGGACAACACCCCCAGGCACATGGGGTGACTCCTGGGGATGTCCTGTGCAGGGCCAGCAGTTGGACTCAATGACCCTTGTGGGCCCCTTCCAACTGAGCTTATTCTGTGATTCTGTGAAAGACCTGCAAGTTTCTAGAAGTGATGCTATCATTCATGATATCATATGTGATACCATATATAATAATGA
This sequence comes from Hylia prasina, assembly GCA_013397195.1. NCBI lineage: Eukaryota > Metazoa > Chordata > Aves > Passeriformes > Sylviidae > Hylia > Hylia prasina. Next base: position 173,516 of record VYXD01014534.1, on the reverse strand, counting down.
TATCACATCATGACTGAGTCATGAAATCAGCAAAAGCAAAAGGCTCATTCATCATATATTTGGAGAAAGTGTAATTCATAGTTTTGAAAAGCTGTGGATGAACCCAATCAGCACAATTTCCCAGCCCATTTCACTGTACACCAGTGCAAAGCACCAGGAGCACCTGCCCTCCACAGCACACAGGCACCAACACCAGGGCAAGCAACAAACAGCTGGGGCCTCACATATACCTGTACCAATACAGCTAAAATATCTTTGGTGACCTCAAAGTTTATAATCCATCATTCCCTAAAATGCTTTTGAAAATAAGATAAATATGCAGACCAAAGAAGAATTTAAGGATGTACTATTTTAATGTGTACCAATTGCTTTTAATTTCCTACTCAATTCAATGTCCAGAGATTAGGATTCCTTATACTTTATATTAGAGTTTAACAAAATCAGTTTAATTTACGAAAAAACCCTCCAAACTAAACAGAATTGCAATTATCAAAATAAGAACTGGTTTCAACCAGTAACAAGTTATAAAAAGAGGTCTGAATTTACTAACTGGAAAACACAGTGAGGAAAAGAAAGCAAAAATTTGAAATTTCTGAAAGCATATAGTAGTCAAAGATTTTAAGCTATTTTGAGCGGTAATAAACTAAGCTGAGGCCACTGCTGCATCACTGCTGATGTGGCAAACGATGTTTCATGGAAGAAGGAAGTAGAATTATGTATTTTGATTCCTTAATCAAATAATTTAATAATTCCCCAAAACTCACAACCACGTACTCTGCTTCTCTTCTAATGGCCCAAAAAACCAGTCCCCTGCCCATCAAAGGCACCAAAGAACAGCACTTAGACACAACCACAGGCTCTCTCCTCCCCTGTACATGAAAGATGCACAGTTTCTATCCAGGAGGAAGCACGTGCAGTCCATAGCTTGCGCTAAGCTAACAACCCTTTTCACTGACTGCACAGACAGTGAAACTCCAATACATGACTGCAACTGTAGTCATGTATTTCACTGCCACCAACTAACAAGGCCAGCACATCCAATCCAAACACATCTAACTAGGGTATTTATTTCCCCTTTGCTAGCAAATACTGGCAATAGTGGCAGGAATTGCTATGGGGTTATACAGATGCAGGTGAGCAGCAGGACTGCTGTGGTGTCACAGCTGCACAGGCAGAACAGACAATGTCAGTCCCTGCTATGGCCATGAGCCTGCCTGCCCTGCACACATTACTGCTCACAGCAAACTCACACACGCCTCCATCACACACTCATCTGGAGAACTGACACAGCAGGCAAGATGCAGCAGAACCCACTCCCTGCTTAGACTGCCTTTACAGGCACAGGCAACACACCAAGGAGATACATACACACATACACACACACTTTATAAAAACACAAAATATAATGGAGAGTCATTTTCACTCCTAGCAGGAAAAGGATATTCTCTTAAAATAGCAATGTGCATCACTGTCAAATTGCAACAAATTCCTCATTAACAGGACTATTCTGGAACTATTGTTACACTTGCATTTTGAAGCTCCGAGCTAAGACTACTTTGGCTTATGGAAAACATTGCACCTGATTTAAAGAATACTTGGCAACATATTTATGTATATAACCTGTTAATCAAAAATATTCAAACATATCGTGAACCAAAATGGAAAATGCATATCTGTTCCGTGCAATGGTCTTAACTAAATGACCCTCTTTGCATTTATATACCAGAACTAAGTTCTGAATAATTTTAGCCCACAGTGAAATATCAGAAAGAATAACACAAAAAATTATAAAGTTAAGATTTCCGTAAGATAATGACAAACACTGTTTCCTCCCCCAGTTCCCAATTAAATATGCAGCTACAAGATATTCCAGCTGTGTTTTAGCATTAAAGATGCAAGATGCGTGCAATGGCAGAGCTGACCTTGCTCAAATGACTTTGTGCCTCACATTTCTAAGTTGGGGTTTTATTTTTTCTTTCATTTTACTTTTTAAAGTGTTATTAACTAATCTCTTTTACAGAGACAGCAAATAGAATGGGAAAAAAAGGGGAAGGGGACATGACTTAACAAAGGTACTTAGAAAAGCCAGTAATTACATGGTAAGAGGTAAGTAACAAAGTCCACATTTTACTTAAGTTAGCAAGGTAGATACACAAACTACAAAATGCATAAATTTAAGAAATTTCTTCTTTGTTTAATATTTACTTTTTTCCCCCTGGATTTTTTCTTTGAATGCAGGTAAGAAGATAAGTAAATACACAAATAGCATTGACTTCTGAAGGACTAAAATCAGCTGTCTACTGTTTATTTTCCCAGCTACAGTCTAGCCTTGGGTAGAAAGGCTATCACCTGTTTTGCAAGGACTCTCCTTCTTGCAGAGCTTGTACTGAAACAGAGGTTTCTGTTACCAGAGAACACCATATTAACATCTCCATTTGTACCTAATTACCCAAAACTTCAAGACATCTTTATTAGCCTCATGTCTAATGTATAGTCTGCATATTAATCCCGTTAATGAAGATTTTCTGTTGACTGCTTTAATTTATTATTAAAAAGAACACTGGAACAAGAGTGTATGTGATCAGCACAAAACCCAAAGGTGTGACTATTAAGAGCAGTTCTTCTGTAGAAAGCTCACTAAATGTGAGTATGCATTCACCCTGGTGAGGGGTTCATCCTCCCTCATGCAGACTCACCACACAGTCCCTCCTTCTTCCTTCCCAGTTTAGTACAGACCTTTCTATACCTCTGGAATATTCCTGGCATTGTCACTATATTGCATTATGCTACTAAATATGGAAATGGCTGTGAAGTGGTACTATGGTTTTAGGGGCTGTGTCTGAGAATTATTCCCCTGAAAAGGTCTCAAATATCACAATGTTACTACACTTGCGTAGTGCCATATTTTTCCTTTGTTCTACTTCTTTGTTCACCATTCACAAACTATTTGCTATTAGAAGCCTAACTCAAACACAGAAGATGGCTTCTGAGTGGAAATTGGAAAGCAGGAGTTACATTTTAAATGTATCTTAATGTCACACTGGCTCTTGTCACAATTTCCCGCGGAAGGGATCTGTTCCACCACAGTCTGTAACAGCAAGGAAAGCCCCATATCACTAAGGAAGATGATGAAAAGTCCTGCATCTGGTATTGACCTCTCAGGTGCACCACTGGTTAATGCCTCCAAGCAGACTTGTGCCCTTTTGAAGTTATGCTTCAAGGTGTGGCAGAACAGAACCTTAATCAGCAGAAACATTCTGCTGTCTGCCTGAAAGACTACTCAGACTAGATTTAACAAAGCTGGCGGCAATGAAATAAAAAATCCAAAGGAATTTCACTGGCTCTTCATGCCTTGAAGCAACTCTCTGCACCACATTATCATCCACCTGCCTCTGAACAGGACCTGCCAGTAACAGCTCCAGGCCAGGCTTCTCACCAGGGCAAACAGTTATACAAGGAACAGTACTGGGATCTGGGACCAGGAGAAAAACAGTGAAGGGGAGGGGAAGAAACCCAAACAAACCAGGCGGAAATACAGGCCCTACAAACCACAGTAAGGAAAGGAAATCTGAGAGTGGAAAGATGACTACAATGTAACAGACTGGCAAGGAGTTTTATTTGGACAAAAAGCTCAAGCTATATGTAGAACAGGGAAGAAAGATTTCAGAACGTTGGCTGATTATCTAACAATGCAATTACAATAGATTAATATAAATAATATATAAATTATGTTTTTATTATAATGACAAAGTATATAATGTTGTTACTGAAATAAAAAAGATAAAAGGTGGCATTAAAATTATATAGGACATCACAACTTCCTCAGAAAGCTTTTAGATTGCCCTTACATTCTTTGCAGACTAGAAATCAACTGCTGTATTTTTAAAAACAAAAATCTTTTTACTTCTGCATTAAAAAAACCAAAATCTCAAACAGATGCTTAATTCAAGAATGAGCACATCTGCTTCAGAGTGGCCTAAGATGCATGAAGTCACATCACAACAGATTTAATCAAAAATCTGATGGAATTACAGTGTGCAGGAACCAAAATCTACAAACCAAGGGACTGAACATCTGTAAGCAGAATTTTTGTCTTTCAGGTTAACAAGAAGAGAAAAATTACATACCTGCTATTTGGGAAGAAAAGGTATAACATGGTTCCTTCACCTCCAGAAGCTGACATGCTATCTGAATCATTACTTCATTAAATCACTATCATCTGTCTTCCTGAATGTAGTTTCAGCTTCACGTGCATCAGATCAGTAGAAGAAATGCTCACTTCAAAATCCAGCATGTTACATTTCTATTTTCATGGCCAAAACTGAGATGTATCTGATCCTCTCAAAATTATTTGCATGTACTCTAATTTCACAGTACTAAGCTGAGTTTTCAATATTCGTTATAAGGAAACAACCTTGCAGATTTGACAATAAAGCTACACTGCTTTATTTTCAATATTCAGTAACTTACTTTACAGATATGCTTTCACTTCTTTCTGTTTTCAAACAAGTGTTTGAAAGCTGTGTGAACAGTAACCTGGCATTATATCTAAAAATGAAGAGCTCACCAAAACAAAGACAACATTTTCTGAGCTGAGATTTGCCCTGTGCAGTGACAGGAACTGTGTGTGTGCATGTTTGTGATGCAGAAGGGATCTACTCCATGGCTAGAATTTTTACAATTAGTTATATAGCAGAGGACAAAAATGGTTCTAGTCTTAATATAAGACGCAGACATACTAGAGAAGGGGAAGAAGCAGAAACAGGTAAAGACAGTAAGAACTACTTGACACACCAGGGACACCAGCACAGACCTGCAAAATGATCCCACAGTCAACTGATCTAACACCTTGGTACAAGGAAATGCTCCATTTCTGGGGACTGCTTCACTCACAGAGAGGCTTATCCAATGTTACAGCAAGCTGAAGAGATCTAAGCAGCAAAGTGGACATTTCATCATTCTGCTAAAGGTATTTCTGCTTGCAGGAGGTCAGAAGGGAACCAGTAAGTTCCACTCCAGGCTTGTGTGCTCAGGAGTCAGAAGCAGAAGGCACTGTACTGCTGCACTGAGACAGTCACAAGCTGACCAACATTATCCTCAGAAAATCAGAAGGCACACCAAAAGCACCTCAATCAATTACCTAATGCAGACTAATTAGCCAACACAAAGATTTAGAAATACAAACATTCAACTTTGGAGTGTATTAGAATGCCTGATAGGAGCTACTCCACAGGCATATGACAAAGGGATAATTTAATGTACTTTTTAAAATTGAATTCCTGTATGGTAACTAACACTCATCCCACATACAAACAACCAGAAGGGAGGATCTGTAGACACATGGAGATGAAAGAAAATAGTGGTTTCTGTTTGTGCCACAACTGTTGATCTATTTGAAATCAAGCCAATTGCTGTTTTGGTGGCTGTTTGCTTTGTTGGGCAGTGCAGGAGGACCAAGAGCTATTAGGGGTGGGTCAAGGCAGAGGCATGGACTTAAAATTTAAGCAAAACAATCAGAAGAGCAGAAAATTACTTGCTTGGCAGTTTGTATTCCTCTGGAAGACAGCCTGAAAATCTGTTGTCAAGATACATGCTGAGAATTTTGAGAAGAATATTAAGGTATTTAAAGAAAAAGCAATAAACTAGTTCTAAACTTCTATTGCTAAATACAGACTACTTATGCCCAGTGAACATTATCCTTGTTTTGAGATCACCAAAATGCATTTTGTTACTTCAGGCTTGCCTGAGATCTCTCTACTAGAATGTCTGTGAATTACAAAAAGCCCCACAGAAATGGTTTTGCAGTATGTATTAGGATCAGAGACATCTGACACTTCAGCTACCAAATATTTAAAGCTCTGTGTTACATGAAGCTGTTTGTCCTTTATCCCAGCCTGTATTTTCATCTGAGATTTATAGCTTGCTCCATCCCTTGTCCTCTTGTTTCAGAAGAAAATTCATACAGAAGATAAAATTCTTAGCAAATTGAATGAAAATTTGTGATATCTTAGTACATTACTGACCACTTTCCTGTAAAGAAAATGAATTTATAATCAAGATTTGTACATACCTGGCTCATTAGACCACTGTCTTACTAGGATATTCTCCCCACATTACATTCAGTCAACATTCAAGATGTTATAAAATATATCCCTTTACTTACTACTAATACACCAGTAGAACTTATCTTAAGGCTACTAATGGCTTTTAAAACCACTAAACACTCCTGCATTTTATTCACAGCTAGGCTGTTTTTTTAAACTGGTAAATGGCAATAGGAACTAAAGAACTTCTAGCTCAGTACACTTCCTTTAAACTAAGGCTAATATGGCTATTAAGTATTTGTCAAGAACTTGAACACTTTTATAAATCAATACAGCCTTTAAAAGCACCTTGGATACTCAGGAGAATCATGTAAGCAAATGCAGAAGTTCCTGGGAAGGGCAGGGGTGGAGAAGCATAGCACACACCAAAAGCATTCTTTCTACATAGAAATAGTCACATACAGTAGAAAGAAGCATCATCACCTTGGTCAGCAAATGAGAAGGCTTCCCTGCAATGTTTCTCAGAAGAAGGGAGGTTTCCCTGTCCAAATAGGAGTGCTTGTGCAGAAAGAAAGAGAAAGAACATAAGTCAAAGGAAGTCAGTATAGTAATTTTATGGTGTCTTGATTACAGAAGACAAAGCAGAGTTTAAAAGAAAAAAACCCATACACCATCACTTTTTTCCCCTCCCATAAAAACATGTATATTCCCAAACATCATGAGCCTGATACACTGATGTAAAAGCAATTGTGCTAATAGAAGACAACTATTTTCATCTTCTCCCATACAAAATGTCACACAATAGAATTAAGAAAACTTTTGCTTACCTGCCACTGGTTTCTTTTCTGCAAGAAAAAACTTATTTGTAAAGACATTTAGAGCTATAGAAGTAAGAAAATATACTCTTACAATGTTTTTCAAAATCCTGTCCAGTCTTCTAAAACTAAACATTCTACTTCCACTACACAAACATAGAGCCACTATCAACTGGTCATCTGGGAGACATCCTGATTTTATGATTTCTACACGGGTTGCTTCTTCACTCTTAAAGAAGAAAGATATTACCACAACAACAAACCAACCTGTATTAAAATTTATGCCCTTTTTTTAAAAGGACTTAAGTCTCTCTTCTCTTGTATAGTCCAAATTATAAAATTACAAATCCCCACGCTTCTCTTGGGAAGACAAATTAGCAGAAAATACATTTACTTCTGTTTTCAAAATGGGAAGCAAAAATCAGTAGAGGGGAAGCAACCAGTAGGGAAAGACAGAAATCAGTTAATGACAGATTCCAGAGTGATTATCTTCTCCAGCACCTGCTACAGGCAAAACCATCATCGTGCAGCAATTTGCAGAACCAGAGTCCAGTCTGCTAAGGAAATTAGACCAGTACTGTGGCACTTAACAAGAGCATTTAAACAACTTAAAGGAGCATGAAGTAAATCTCCTGTGTACCACCATACTGCAAGTTTTGTCCCATGTGGTTACACAGCCTTATCTGTTTCATTTGTTTCAGTGCTATACAGAACAAGGCATAACAACTATACATGTCTACTATACTTTTGTTTAGAAATTAGCAATACAGAATCCCACCTCTTCTTCAGTGCCACAATAAGGTATAGTCTGAAAAAAACAAAGAGCCTATGTCTACAACTTCATGCAAGGCAGTATCAAATAGTTTGGTGAATACAGTTCCTGCAGGGAGAGATTACTTGATGTGACTGCCACATGCTGTGATGAGCAATTAAGGACCTCAGTGAAGCTTTAAAAGTTACACCTCAAAAAAGACTCTACACAGCATTTGAAGTTAAACCCAGGCTCCAGCCAAAGCTCCACCTGGGTATTTAGCTACTAATACAGATACAGCTTATGTTACAGAGTAAATTAAGATTTTTCTGCTTGCATATTAATTAGTCTGTATTGACATAATCTGTTTTAGACACGCAGCAGTGCTGCCTAGCTCAAACCACTTAGGGTTTGTAAAATCTGATATAATTATTTAGTCATATTGAACTGTATCGTTTCTTACATAGAGGCTCTAACTTCCCACAGAGCCAGTTTAGGATGGTCTCATTACAACATATTGCTACACAGCTTGCAGAATAAAATGGTTGGCTCAATCCAAACCCCAAAAGTATACATAAAAATCCAGTAACACGTTCAAGGAAATTCTTTTATGAGTTTCTTCATAGAGATCTTGTCAGTCATCATGGACTCTGATTAATATGGATCCTTTTCTTGGTGAATGGAGTAGTGTGGTAGAAGGAACACTACAATGTACACTTGCAGCCTCTTCCTTAGAGTTCAGTCACCTTCTGTCTTAGCCTGTAAGTCAACGATTGTGTTAGGATAAAGAAAGGACATTGAATCTCTCCTTAAAGGAAATATTATTTGCTGGAGAATATTTCACCTACAGGAAAGGTAGGCCAATTACCCTTCCTCCTATTTTGGTCATTTTGGCTGCTGGTATCTTGCATTTGACTACATTCTCTCCAGTAAGGAACTTCTATCCAAAAATGGTAATGCCATGTCCTCCTTACAACATAGTAGCCACTTGAAACTTTGATAATGATATTTCATGGGAAAAGGAGTTGGCCAGTAAAATGTGGAACACCAGTGTGATGACAACTACCCATGTGAATTGGAACTGCAGAGCTGACATGCCCAGGAAAGCAGTAGCTCTTTTCCAGACATTTTTTGTGCATGTCTTCTTCCTACCCTATAACAAATTCTGCAGTACTGCATATACCCAAAAGTTAAGATGAACAGAAGTAGCAAAGCAACAGGAAAGCCTCAGTTCTAGAAATTACAGCTCAGCTAAACAGTATCTACAAGCATATAAAAGTTTTTAAATATTTGGCATGCACAAACCAGTAGATTAATTAATTAATTTTAGAACAATGTGTTACTTTCACAATCCAGTTTTAAAGCATTTAGTCTATTTCAAAGAAGGGCTTCAGCTCAAACATCAAGCTTTGAGGTAAACAGATGTTGCTCCTAGAGTATTCCATTGTTCAGGGGAAGATAAATGTTTTATTATTTTTCTCTAGATAGTACAATCACAATGGCCCACACAGAGGATCTAAATAGCCCCCTCTTCCTCTCTACTTAAGGACTTGAAATACGTATCAAAGCTCTGACACTCTAAATACATGATCTTGCCAAACAAATTAACCTACTTTTCTGTTCCAAGTACTTCACTAGAAGTGAAAAAAGAACAGTAATGACATCCAGGAAAACCAAAACATTAATTACACCTAGGGAGGCATTTCTAGTCTTCCACCATGAAAAGCATCTGTTCTTCCACCTGCTCCAATCACATCAACAAAAATTCAAGACCTACCAACCAAGTTGTCTCCCCGCCCTGTGCCTCACCTTAGATTCACCTAGGATATAAAACTAACTCCAATTCCATAAACTAGTATGTGTCCCTCCCACTTCTGCAGTGCCATGCATTTTTCTATCCTGCTGCAGTAAGCTGTTTCCCCAGTACAAGACCATCATTTCTTGTATGGGCTATTTTCAGTTTAAAGGTTTTTTTCCAATTGTCACACAACCAAAATAAAATGTGGTTAGAAGGTAAACATAGTCTGAAACACAATGGAAGCATCAAAACTGTCAACAGCTTCAGAGAAGACAAAACCGTGCAGTCCCTTATACTAAGCATGAAACTGTAGAAGAAGCAGATTGTAACACTGCTGGAAGAGTATTTAATTCCTAAAGTCACTAAAATACCCACTGCAGCTAATTCAACATGAGTAACACCAAGTCTAAAGAACTGATGCCTAATTTACCAAATTCTTTGAAAGATCACATATCCCTAGGTCAGCAGTCAGGAAGGCAAACAAAGAGTGCACAGTCTAAAGTTACCAACAGTTCTTCACTTCTATTAGATGTTGGGTTTTTTAAATTGTATTTTTTCTGTGTAGTATAGCTTTCTTGAAATGCAGCCATTAGTAACAGCCATACCTTTTTGTAAGTTTTTGCATAAAATCATTACTGCAAATACAGTAAAAATGAAAGAGCTTGTTAAAGTTATTTCCATTATATGCATAAAAAATCATTCAATTAACAGATTAGCAGACATTAATGCCTACTAAAAGGGGATCTATCTGTCACTAGAAGAAATTTAAAACCAACACTTATACTTTGATATTTTAAATGATTATTAGGGAGCCAGACTCCATTCAGGATTCCCATTTAATCCAGCATCACTACTACTCAGGCAGACCTCAAAATACTGTAGGCCCAGAGAGCATCCAGGAAGAAAACAGTGACAGGGCTCTAAGAGGACTCTTAAGAGGCAACAGGGCACTTCCTTTTGTCACATGGAATCTGTCAATATAAATCTTGCTACAGGACTTCACACCAGGAAGCTGGCACAGGCATTAACACTGAAGCCCAAAAGTCACTCAGTTTGTTTCTTTATATAATTTTTAAAAAGTATTCTTCTTTCCCTAAAACAAGCAAAGATGAAGCCTACCAACAGATACCAAACATGTTTACAACTTTTCTGTGCTAAAATCACTTCTTCTGGTGACAAAACCACAATAAAGAGGAAGCTATTCACTTCTTGGTTTAGTACTTCCTCATAATATGGAACAGAGTTCAAACTAAGTTGAAGAAACTCAACCTAGTTTAAAAACTTGAACAGTGAAAAATAATGAAAGAAAACTTATCAAAGCCAGGAAAACCATTTTATACCATGTAGAAGCAGCCAATGGTGACTGTTTTGAACTGTATCATGTTTTAACTTCTAGCAGCAATTATTCCAAGTCACACTGAAAACCATGGATGTTTAACGATAAAAAATCTTCAAAATACTAAAAAATATGTGCTATTGGAAAATTAACCTTTTATAAAATTATATGTATACCTTTCTCAAAGGATGCCAAAACAGCTGTGCAGAAAAATACTTTGTGCAAAACCAATTTTACTTACAAAAATTCAGATATGATTAAAATATCTGAAGCAACAAAACCAAGTAAATAAGGCTACTACTGTCTCTGTAACAAACTTTAGCTGCTGAGGATAATCAACAACATAGAAAACTAGATTTGAGTAAAATTAGCATTAACACTTAAAAGTTCTAGACAGTATTAGGTTGAAAAAAATTAATAGTGTTCATGTGCAGTTCATTCAGCAAAGACAGCTAGCCTTGATGTTTATAAGAACATGGACTAAAGTCTTGTTCCAAATTATGTTTTGGACATCAAAGATTTCCTGTATCCTTTCTTTGAAGACAGAAATGTAACATCCACTACCTTCAGATCTAAATACCAGACGTTCATGGACCAGCTGTTGAAAATTGCCTTTCACTGTTTTCAGGAAACTCAACACTGTACTTAAATACACAGCAGCTGCTTATGCCAGATAGTTTTTTCAATACTGAAATATTTTTATACCCATCACCAATCCCATACCTACAAAGCATGTTTGCCAGACATGATTAAACAGACGGGTACCAGGAAAATAAAAATACCTTTCAGATTTTCAGAATATAATTTATTGCATTAAACTAAACAACCAGTAATGCTCTACATGGCCAAAACCTCAAGATCTTCTCAGCTATTATCCTTGTCAGTTCCATTATGTAATATTCACTAGGTTGTTTTAATTTTTTAGATTAAGAGGTCTTGAGCTGAAAGTCAGTTTCAAAAGAACCCCAAAACTGAAATGATTTCTAAACCATCACTGAATTACGGAGCATATTAGATGTATTTTTCACAAACAATAACTGATGGCTGGGTTTTAAGAAAATTGTTTAAGAAGAGGTGATAAAGTGAGCTGTCTAGCTAAGGTCTGAAGCATGAAGGCTGTGTAGCCCATCCTGCCATGGTAGCAGCCCACTGGTTCACAGGTAAGATGCTGTTTTATACATGGCCACCTTTCTTCAATCCTACTTGCATATTTTTGCAAAATCTGAACGCTGATCTATTTTCTTGTAACGTTTGATTGTCACTTCATACAGAAAAGTGGGATCAATTTAGAAAGATTCAGTCTCATAGCTAAGAGACTGAGTTGTATCTAATCCCTCTGATTTTAAGGTAGGGGCTGAGAAACATGCATACAGAGTTTAGAAACAGTACAGTACAGTCTGAAAGTGTCAAATGTGTTCCTTACTCTGACAGTTTATAAATAATGATCAAAAACTGGGGTGGGAATTGTAAGAAAAAGATGGCCTGGTGATCTGAAGAATTTTATCTTACTGCTCTAATGCCTTAAACATGTTAAATAAAAAACTTCCTTTTTTGTTAAATACTATCTGTACATTCAAAGACATCATTCATTCAATGTATGTACAGCAGAATAACTGACCTTATTACATTTTAAAAAAAGGCAGTAAGAGCACACTGAGGACTTGTGCATATAACTCTTCCCATGTTTCTCGCAAATTTCTTTAATAATTTAACAATAAATACACATTTAATTAAACCAGCTGGTGGCACTCTTGTGCCACTATTTTGGATTTAATATCACAGTTGAGAAACACTACAAAATCCTTTTTAAAATGCATTCTCTGTCCCTAAGAAACAAACTACAAATCAGGGAAACTCAGTATACAGTGTTCAGTAGAGAGCTGTATGCTTGCAAAACTTTGTTGAAAAGATTACTACAGCTTCCATTTCAACTCCATGCCTATACTGAATTTTTCAGACTCCAGCTTCAAGAACCAGAATCCACTATTTCCAAAAGAAAACTCGAGAATTAAAGATTTTTTTTTTTTTTTGTAATTTTGACCCAAAGATGGGAACTGAATTTTTTTTTTCCAATCTCTTTGAGATTATGCATTCACATGGAACTTATTCATATGGACACAATATGATAAACATCTAACTAAAAATATCAATTTTCTGCTTTCTTTTGTGAAGGGTGTTGTTTAACCTGGCAAAAAAGAGGCTCAGGAGACACCCTATCACTCTCTACAACCACCTAAAAGGAGGTGTAGACAGTCTCTTCTTGCAAGTAACAAGAGATAGGACAAGATAAAAGGCCTCAAGTTGCACCAGAGGAGGTTTAGATTAGATATTAGAAAAAAATTGTTGCAAAAAAGGTTATAGTTTATTCTTATTAAAACCTCAGAAAAGGAAAATAGGTACTGAGAAACTGCAGCAGCAGCATTGGGTAACAGAGCTGCCTGACCCTTCACACACCATGTGTTTTCACAGAAGCACAGAGTGGGTAAGGCTGGAAGAGATCACACTTGGTCGTCTGGTTCAACCTCCCTTGCTCAAGCAGGGTCAGCCTAGAGCTGCTTATAAAAATTTTGTCAAATGATACGACTGAGAGAAATTTTCCATGATTGGACATTGTTACAAGGTGATTACTAGTCATCTACATTAGACAAAGTATTCCCAAGAAAGGAAAGGAAGGTGTGTGTCATTTAAAATACAGATGTTTTTAAAGACCTCTGCACATCTGACCATGAAACAGATGATGTTCCTGCCAATAATCTAAGTCTTGCTTTGTGCTTTTCCACAAGAAGATAGCCAAATTTGTCCGAGACTAAGCCTTCAGAATTAAAACTGTAGTCTGTAAGTCTCAGTGAAGCCTGGACCATCACAATTAATAAAAGCCTTGAGGCTGCAACCTCTCACAGAGCACTGGCCAGCCCTTCAGCTGGACTGCACACTCTTGAATCAAAGACAGGCCAAGATCAAGAATGCCTGGGTCCATGGTGGAAGAGTACAGCAGTCTTTAAGCTGCAGTGCCTGCTGCTGCAAAACATGTTGGAGCCAGACAAGGGAAGGGAGAACCTGGTGCAATTACTCTGTGCTCAAGAGTAGCCAACCCTCCCTCCTGGGACTCCATTTCACTGCAGGCAACTGGAATAAAAAAATTACTTTCAATCTGAACTTACAGCAAGTATTTATTAAATACTAGGGATGTTTATAACTTCATGCCAGTCCTGATAGACTAACCCTGTTGAAATTCACCGTAATTTAAGTAACATGTCTGTGGACATCTCAAATGAAGGAACTGATGCTCTGTGTGCATGAGGTACACTCAGTGCTAGTCCATCACCTCCTAGGTCAGGCTGGGATGCTCTCCTGCTGAACACAAGTTACTTAAGACAGAGCAGGACAGAAAGGATTGCAAAAGCTGTGAACATTCAGTTCAAGCTTCATTTCACTATTGCTTTTTAGAAATTTAAGACTAAAGTGCTGCAAGGAAGAGGCAGTCCTGTCATTATCCCAACCATGTGCTCTCTCACAGCTCACTGTGGACAGCAATAACTTTGACCATGTGGTCCAATGGATCAATGAACAACTAATTCACAAGGATTACTTTCCAGGGAAAGCTGCTCCAAGTCACTAGGCAGCTGCATAAACAACAGCTCCAACACAAGATAAGGCTGCCAATTCATCAGTAGCATGGATCTAAACTGCATAAACCAAACATGAAATCCCAAATACAGTTTGTCTGCAGGGAGGAAGTTTCAAGAAAACCCCAAGCAAAAATAAGATGGAATATAATTTCACAGAAAATTGTTGCCTGATCAGTCTAAACAAAGGTGCACTAAGTGGAAGATCTAAACAAGAAAGGGAAAAAATACCCCAAACTATGACTAATTGATTCCTAACTGCATTACTTACAGAATATCAGAGACTTCATCCTGTGAAGAGCTCTACCTGTAGCACAGAAAACAAAAACATCAAAGCAGCTAAGAAACCTAAGAAACAAGCGTACATATAGCTTTAATTGAAGCTATAATTTAGTTTGAATCTACTGCCTTACACTCTAAGTAGTAACTGTATTGAGAAAAAATTGATTTTAGGGCTGTTGATTTCTAAATTATAAATTCTGCCCAAAATTACTGTAGACATAAAACCATCCAAAGATCAACCACTATAAAAGAATGGGTATACACAGCTGGGGAGTTAAAAGTTACAAGCCTACCCTATTTGTTAAAAGCAGGCAAGCCACATGAATGAAATAAAACCTGCTTTCATAACGCAAGGCATTGATGTGCCTGGTCTAACATATTGAATAACTTGCAAAAATAAGACTAAGAAGTGTCCAACACAGGAAACTAACCAAAGTTGTACATTTGGTTAACTAAAAATAAAGTCTTTTTTTTTGTAATTGTGGGCTTTTATTATAGTATAACAAACTAAACACTAAATACTGTATTATGGTATAACAAACATGCTCAGCTCGTGCAGCATGCTCAAAACTGACACAGTTGAAAGGCCAATTCTCAGTTGTTTCTCCAGAACATGAAGTCTTATTTTTGGGAGGTTCAAACTCCTTTACAAACCTCGCCAAGCCTAGTTTTCGCCCTATAATTTAGGAATATTTGTAACTGAGGAAAACAACAAATTCTTTTCTCCTCTTATGAGTTTAATGTTCCACAACTGGTGGCTGTGTTCTTAATTTTTGTCATCTGTCCCAAATTTCTTTTTTGGCAACCTGAAACAAGAATAAACAAGTAATCCGTTTCTAACTTCTACAGATTTAGTATTTCACATCTCTAATTGAATCAAATGTTGCAGAGAAAGTAAAGAAATTTGTTTTAAGCAGGATGGTGTATCCATAAAGAAACTGGCTGTTTTAAAAGCTCTGTAACTAATCATCACTAGTAGAGTGGTATCTTTACTGGAAACTGCAACCAATGCATACAACTCCCCTACAGCACATTTTCAGCAAAGTTTGGTAACATCATAAGGCAAGACTTCTGATTTCTCAACTCAGGGCTAGTGGGTAGATCCAAGAGTGTGCTGCCCAGATTTATGTGGTCACTCATCTATGGTATTTTTTCTCCTGCAGACGAATCTGGTAAGAGAAAGAACCTTTGAACAACCATTTTCTTGGCTTGCCTGTATTAATGATTCAATTTTTTTCTTCAAGGAACCCTTCATAAACACAAGTATTTTTCTGAAGTGCTGTGGAACAGGCATAAAAAGAAAGAGATTAATTTTAGTGTGCTTATTTACCCAGCATTTGGGATAGCAGAGTGAGTCATTCAGTTGCTTGTCCACGGAAGAGTCCAACCTCACAGAAAACCCCAAGAACAGTGTATTTAGGTAGAGACAATGCCTTTGGTGTTCACACTTACACTAACAAAGTATAATTAACTGTAATTTCTGAGAGGATACCAGCCTTGCCAGCCAATGGTGTCAAACAAGACATATATTACACTGTCCATTGTGCTGGTCCTTCCAGGGCAGGAACTTCCAAGCTTATTCATCAGTGTGTGGCAAAGCTGACACACACATGTTCTATGGTTTCTGCTACACTTCATTGGTTATCTCCTATGTGGAAAAGTTACAGGATAAATTTTAAGTCCAAAGCTATAAAACAAGCTCAGATACACTGAGTGGAGAATCAAGATTACCA
Source organism: Hylia prasina (assembly GCA_013397195.1). Taxonomy (NCBI): domain Eukaryota; kingdom Metazoa; phylum Chordata; class Aves; order Passeriformes; family Sylviidae; genus Hylia; species Hylia prasina. The sequence goes on along the minus strand of VYXD01014534.1, from coordinate 157,131 downwards.
ATGCAAGGATAATGTTTAAATTCTTGTTTCCCTTTCATGTATTTTAAGTCTATTTACCCCAACTTTTGAAACCTACCATTCCATGCATGTGCAGTAATCAAAACTTTTAGAATGCCCCCATGGATCTCCATTGAAAATGCTTAAAAAAACTGAAATAATCCCTTCCCATCATTTGCTTTGCAGATTCCATAAGTACAATGTGAAAAAAAGTTTATGTGCTCATTTGCAGGCACTGGAAACAGTGTGTTAGCAATCCTTGGGTTCTAGTGCATCATATGACGATTATGCATAGCCAAGCACATTTGATTATTTATTTGAAATACATAAGTATTGTTTATATTTTGTAAAATCATATGTTTATCTCAGAGAATGCTTTGAAAGCTTCCAAAAATCTGGTAAATGAGGAGTCATTTTACATGTATTTCAAGAACATTTGAAAAATGGATGGCTCACACTTCTTATGCCAACAAAACTGGAAGCCAAAGTAATGTTTCAGGCTGACAGATATGCACAGTTTTCCCTTACTGTTGACTTATTAAAGAACACTTTGTGACTAATAATTGGAAAGAAAAAAAAAAAAAAAAGGAAGAAATAGTCTAATTGTGTTTCAAATTAAGTCTTTCCATTGACTATTTTCAGCTTATGAAAAGCGGAACTGGAAATGTTCCAGAATAGACTTTGTGTTCTAAACTAAGGACATAACACAACTGGCAGGAAATGAAATTTTTTTTAGCCTTTAGAAGAAACACAAACCAAACCTCTGCCATGTCTTGTTTGTTGCTTATCTGTGACTACTCTCACAAACTGGAGTCTAACATCCTTCACATCTGCTAACCACACAACACATGGACCATAAGGAAAAGTACTCTAACTTTAACTCCTAAAATACAAAAGCCAATAGTGTTCTATTCCTGCAAGAGCTAAAACAGACCACTACTCTTCTTTAAATCACCTACAAATAACAGAAGAGATTCAGCAGTCTAACTCTATTTTAAGACACCATTGCCTAATAAAGTCCATATATATCATCACTTTATTTGTCTGCATACATTAACAGTTAACTGCCTTTTCAAACAATGCAGCATTTAGCAATCCCACATAAAACATGACCGTCAATAATTTTAATTGTGTACAGAATTTTCTGTGTTACACCCCTGCACAGGACAATGAAATGCTAATATGTGCATGTAAGAATTATAGCAAAATTGCTATGAAACACAAATTTTATTATCCCTTATGTCCATTTTAAGTTTTCCATTTTATCCCACAGGATCTTTTAGCCAGTACAGATTTATTTACGTGTGCTGAGCTTACAGGACAATTGCTACTAACTGTCATGCCTCCAAAGCTCCCTTTTTACCCTGAAATAAACATTAATGTTTACTCTACACCACCTTCTCTGTCAAGTGAAGAAAAAACATGTGGCTTTATTTCACTGGCACTCTCTTCTCATGACTTTTACCCCTCATGGATCAAGTATAAATCTACAATGAGTTTAAGTAAAAGCTAAAAAAAAATTAAATCATGTAGTGTTACCAGCTAAATTTTGCATTATCTTTGTATGTGCAGAATCTCTCAGCTGTGCAAACTGGGTTACAGACATAAAGAGGGTGGGGGGTGATGCTGGACTGCGCCAGACCAGATGGCAGACTTCAAACTTATCTGCAACCTCTCCACTGAGTGCGTGCAGGACAGTTACAATGACTGCCCTGAATGGAGCCTTTCACCCGCCACACACAAACAGCCACATAAGCACCATCAACACAGTTCCCTATTCTCTCCCCTCTGCTTTCTTCTTCTACTGTAGCACAGCTCACTGAAAGCAGAGACATCTTCCTGCTGGCAGAGGGACCAAAGGAAGAAGAAAAACATAATGTGGAGGGAGGCAACAAGTTAGTCATAGAGACATCATTTTCCCTACCTTCAACTCCTGCTATTACTTCGCTAATTTGGTCTACATACAAGTAAAGTAACTCCCCCACAGAAACATTCTAAGCTGCATGCCACTCCTTACACAACTAAAAGTAGAGAAAATGAAATGCAACCTACCAATTAAAGAAAGAATACTGCTCAAGGAAGGATCTGTAAAGTCATTTTGCCAAAGACAAATTTCAATTTAGCAAAAAATTATGGGGGTTAGGGTGGGGCGGAGACAACTTTTCTTTATTCAACAATACTTAAGGGGAGACTGACAACAAGAACATAAGTGCAGTCAGAAAACACTTAGCATCACTAAGACAAGGTCTCAAGACTACAAAGTGATAGTCCTTGAAAACATCAACATTCACAATGTCTAAAGAGATAATGCTAAAAAAGGAAAGGAGGAAAGGAAGAAAATTAAACCATGATGACAACTAATAAACACACAAGTTTAGACAACCAAGGGAACTCCAGCCAACTCCCCTGAAAGTGGCCTAAAGACAAATTCAGCATGAGTACAAGGATGGTCCTGGCCAATATGACCACTGAGAGTTATCATCTGGTATCATGGTGATGTATCTGCAACTCCAGGCACTGCCTACAGCAGGCTGCTAGGAGGAAGAGGAAGACAAGACACTAAGGTGCCTGTCCAAATGCTCAGGCAAGTTCTGAATAATCAATTACAACCAGTGAGCGAGTTCCTGCTCTCCCTTCCAGTCTCCAGCCCTTGGCTACAGCCCTGCTAACATGCATCAGTCCCTGAGCCTCTGCAGTTCACCTAAACAGCACAGAATGAGACCCAGAATAGGAGCATAAAGTTTTGGTGTTCTAAGTACCAGTAAAGTGCCGAACTGGGACAAGGGAGGAGATGAGAGCGGAAGAAAGAACTGTGAGGAAGGAAGGATGAGAGGGAAAAACAAGACATATCCTCCCATTTATGGTGGTTGTGGAATTGCAGCCTTCATTAATATTGGTCCCAATTACCAGCCAGAGAGTATACTAGACCACACATACCTTCAGGGGGTCAGTGCACGACTGTTCTTTTACAGAATTCTCCTGCACTTCCAGGTTAGAGAGCTCTTAAATACAGAGCTCTTAAAACTATTTTTTAAGATAGAATACCGAAGTTTATAAACTGCAAAGTCTAATTTCCTTTTTGAGATAAGCGTTTCCTCCCATCAAAAATGTCTTCCAATTTACTCAGGAAGAGCATAACATGAAGTTGCAGCAGAAAGGATGACTTTTTTTAAAGTACCTATACTGCCTGGAGAAGACAAAGTATCGGTCAAAAGGGCAGAGCTGCCAAGATACTGACCTCTTTCAGAAGAGCCACAGCAGTAAAGAAAAATTTTAAAGGTCAGCTCACCTACAGGCAGTGTCAAGGAAGACTGGCAAAAGAAAAGAGCTAACTTGAAGAACTACTTCAGAGTAACAAATCTCAAAACAGATCTGCTGTGACCATGAATAAGTAGCCTCTCTCACTTTCTGCATAGAAAACTGTTGGTTTTTTTCCCTATATGGACACTAGAACTTCCTCAAAGAGCTATTTCCTCAGAGGCATGTTTCACATTAGAAGCAGCACCATTGAGTCAACTGTGTGGGTGGGACGGTACAATTCAGCCCTAGTAAAAGGTGTTTTGGTTCACAACCTAGCTAAGAGGATTAAAAAACCCTTAAACTAATTTTTGGGCACCAAATGAATGACATCGGAAATAAACAGCTTTGTTGATACCTAATGATTCTTCCAAAGAATCCATTTAAAAGCTGAATTAATCTAAAAAACACACCACAGAATATGTCACAAACTCAGAAAAAAAGTGATTTCCTTTTCTTTGTTTACCAGTAATGAGAAAAAAAAACCTTAATTCTCAGTAAGAAGTGCCATCCCATAACAATTTTAATACTAAATAGTTGAATATCAATTCTGTAAACCTAGGGACAATTTCTCAGAACTGAACACTCTCTTCAGGCTACTGAAATTAAAAAGAATACATAGAGCCAAAGCAAACAGCATGGTTAATGAGTGCAGAGGTTTCTGTTCTCAAGAGGAGAGCAGAATTTAGATCTCAAATTACTGACACTTTCTGGTTACCTCCTTCAAAGGAATCAATCACTCTTATCAACTTATCTGGGCAGAGAAACAATAGCCATATTATATGAGAAGCAATCACAGGGTTTGTACAAAGGCAGCCCTAACACATCTTTGAGAAAAGCTTTTGGGGATGATTTTGAGCCTTGCTGTCAGTGGCCAAGAGCTCATAAAGCAACTGAAACAGCAACTGCAACGCTTGCAGCAATATAGATTAGCTTCCTGTGAAGACAAAGCAACTTCTTGACCTCTGTCCCAACATCAAGTTAATTAAGGGCAGTAGGGGGTTTGCTGATTACTCATGATAAAAAGGATTGAAAAAACCTGGGAGACAAGGAGGGAAATTTTACTGATGCCTCAAGCATATAACTCCCAAAGTAAAACAGAGAATCTGGAGGGAAATATAAGATCAACTGCAGAAAACACCTTGCATTGAAAATCAAAAAATGCAACATCCATGGGTTTTTTTATGTCATTCAAGCTGGAGCAACTAATTCACAAAAATCATCTTTTTAGCCCATGAAGAGACCAAATGCAAGACAGCCTAACATTCTACATCATAAAGACAGACACATAATCATGAATAACAGCTGGAGATGCAAAACAAAACAAAACAAGCAAGCAAACAAACAAAAAAAACCCCAAAAAACCCCCAAAACAAAAACAAAACAAAAAACCAAACCCCAAACAAAAAATAAGCCTTATCATACCATAAAAAGAAAATTATTCTCAAACAAACAACAATAATAATCAATGTCATAGGTTGGGCTTGAACACTTAGGCCTACAGCAATAATGCAAAGGTTTGCATTTTAACTTTACAAAGAGCAAAGGGCACACTTCTATCTGTTTTGCTTCACTCAATATGAAATCTCCAATAAAAGCATACTGAACACGAACTTTTTATACAAAAAGACAGTTGATCTAAACTGTCATTCATTTCTCACCATTTCAAATTAAGATTTAAATCAAAGTGTGACCTCAATAAGTTGATCATAAGACTGACAAGCCTGCATCATTCAATTTACATCAGATGAAATTTGGCTGCAGATGTGCAGAACCATGCTTTTGGTACAGGCCATTCAGATTAGTTTTAACAATTGATTAGAATAAACTCTGTTTCAGTTTTCTCATGAAAGAGAACATGCATATTTAATACAACTGACATTTTAACAGCTCAGATTTCTGTTTCAGAGAGTATTTCTACAAGACAACTTCTAAGCTTAAGTTCTCAAAATACATTGGAACATTTTCCACATTTTCTCTCACAAGTTACCAGCACTTGCAATGTTCACTGAACTGGCTGTTCTTCCTGAAGTTTCCTCTCTGATTAATCAGTATCAAAGCATCAAAATCTCAAATGAGTATCTGCTAATGTTGTATTGTAGCCCAGTTATTTCTCTGTGTTGTGTATTGTTTCAAAGAGCTCCTCCTGTCACACATTAAACAAGAACATTAAGTAGCAGCAAATTAATGGTATAGTATAGCTCCAGATAGACACCCACAGATTGCTCCATGTGTTTCAGCTATTAATTGTACTGTAACAGGAATGGAGTTTTGTCAATTGTGCTTTCTTTTTTTCCACAGCTGTGCTCTCCTCAGATTTAAATTAAAGGCAATATGTGATGTTTACTTGAATAAAAATATTAACTATAAAAACATTAAAATGCATGATTGGCTGGAGAGGAGGAAGAGATGGGGAAAGCTCTTAAAAAGACTGGACCACATTCCTGTAAAGAAGTTTCCTTGCAGACAGAACCAAAACCAGAGAAAGAAGTAGCTACAACATGTGCAGTTCCTATAAGAGCAAGTCTTCAATCAACCCCACTGCAATGCAGATGTTTAGCTACAAGTGTCAGCACAGGGAATGAGGTCTAAGTTTGAAGAGAAAAGAAACAAAAATCTTGAATGAGTGACACCCTACCTCAGTGATTGGTTGCCCTTGTGATGTCAAGTCCAGCTCCTGAGGTCTCATCACCTTATCGATATCCAAGGAGTCCATGCTGGAGGCTGCCGAGGTCACGCTGGAACGGGAGGAGTTACTGATGGAGCGCACCTCAGCATCGCTCACTGTGCCGGCAGACGCTGTCCTCCTGTGCTGGGCAGTAACCACCGGCTTCGTGTCTTCTGCAACAGACTGCTGGGCTGCTTCATCCATGCTCAAAGAGGCCTTCTCTAACTGTGCAGTGATGTCATCCAGAGACACGTTGGCATGTGACGGTTTAGTCACCTTAGCAGAGGAGGGGGACAATCCTTTCACACTGCTGTGCTTAGTGGAAGGTCGACTAGCAGGCGGTTTCTGAGTTTTGGGATCTGTGGCAAGGCGTTTCACCGCAGCATTGTTTGCTGAATGAGAGCCGATGCTGCTGAGCTCCTGCTCTATGGAACAGAGATCAGCCATGAGGGCATCCAGATCCACAGTCTCCCCCTGATTCAGGGCTTCTGCAACAAACAAGAGTAGTCAGTACGTGCAGAGTTATTTCATTTGCAACGCCTCACTTTGTGTTATCAAATCTAATGGTTAAGAGAGCAAAGGAAGCAGTATTTTCTTTTTCCATCTGTATTGCAAAATATCTGTCCACTGCTGAACAGAAATTCGTTTGTACTACTATCCCTGACCAGTGCAACTTTCACATTGTTTAGGTTAAACTCATGTGTAAGCAAAAAAAGTCTATGAAAGTTCAGATTACATCTGAAAAGTTTAAACTGCTTTCCTGCGAACAGAATGTAAAAATGCATTTGCATAATATCATACCTCACTTTTCGAAAAAGTGCCCATGTTGTGCTAAGCAAAACTTTCTGGTAAAGTAATGCAGCTGCTTTAATAAAAGCAAAGCCAAACCAAAAATACTATACACATACTTAAACCTTTAAATTAAGGTTTCATTCTGTTCATCCTGAAAGCATTCTGTAGCTATATTCCTGCATCCTGTTCCTCGAAACAAGATGCTCTTTCTTCCCGGTTAACAGATACACATTAATTCATTCTTTCATGAGACCAGATCCCAGAACAAGCTTTTTATACTAATACTACACTACAGTTCCCAGACACTAGGTGCTGAAAAAGATCCTGCTTTCAAATACTTGAAAAAAAAGGACACCAGAAAGCAATGCCTTCAGCAAATATGTTCTCACCTCAGCTATAGGTGTATGCAAATATTCTTATATTTTACAATATTTTAATTTATAGTTGGAATTTTTATTAAACTAGTAGTTTTCTTAAACTATATGTGATAAATAATTCAACAAACCATTCAAATTGTACATGGAGAAGCGATATGAGAAGTTGGCAAGATTGGTTTCCTGGCGGAGAGGTGACCTCTTCACTGGTGCCACGGGCTTGTCTGCATCCAAACTCTGAAAAAGATCAAAAATGGGCAAAATAATATTTGACAAGGGATTGGACAAGCAAATATTTCAGATGAATGAGAATTAATTTTCTCTAAGAGAAATTTTTCAAAAGTTACTGGTGTATTTTTAAGCACCCCTGTTTTTCAGGCTTTAGACTGAAAACAAACATCGTCATACCACAGAGATTTTAACTTCAGATATGCAGTGAAGCAGAGTCATTAAACACATTCGTTTTTTCAGAATCAAAAGGAGAGAAGGATTTTCCAAATCCTTTTTTGAGTGGTGTTAGACACTAGCTCATTTTGAAACAGGCAGCTGACTTACCTGTAACTATTTCTCTGCAGGAAACTGCATAACATTCAAACTGGGATAAGAGTCTAAGACATGGTCTAAGATATCCACCATTAGCTTATGATCATAATCATGGCATAAGTCCTTAAAAACATTCAGTGAGCAATCCTATTTTATTAACAGGGAATTAAATTCACTAAATTCAGAATATTTTTTTTAATAGTCTTTCCTGTGAATAACATTAAGTTATGAAAACCAACCCCAGCCAGTTTATGTAGGACACATTTTTTTAGGAAAACTAGCAAAGGTAAAAAAAGGAACTCTTTCTAACCAATACACTGAGTTGTTATGTTATGATGGCTAATATGGGTATAGTACTATGATAAATACCAGGATTTTTGTAAGTAGCTAGCAGTAGGGCACTGTGATCCAGCTGCTGACCCAAGAAGTACAGGGTCAGGAGCTGCTAGCCCTGGAGAGGAATGTGTTACATGGGGAACCCAGCTCTTGCTGTCACTGAAGCTCAACAGGCCTGCAGAACATCGAAATTAGGCAATTCTTGTACTGATAAAGAGTTCCTGAAGATATGTTTGCCTGAAGAAAAAGCATCTTCTAGTTCCAACAGAATAAAGTTTCTCGCCTAAATTTTTTATGTTAATTTTCTACATCTTTGCTCAAGCATTTGTTAAAAAGATCAAATGCATTACTTTCCCCTCCTAATATTTATTCTTCCTGAGCTCCACTCTCTCCTCAGCTTGGCCTGGACTTAGAAAAAAAAAAAAATTCCATAACCATAGAGGCATCAGTGAAACTGAAGACTGAAGAGGCAAGTTAGGCCCTGTTCCTTCAGACCGAACCCACAGACTGCTACAAAAGATTTCCTGTGAAGCAAATATATTCTGGTTAAAAGCACCTCAAGGTGTTTTACTGGCTTCAATGAAATTATTGCAGATCATTGGACACACGTGATATGCCCTCACTGTTATCTGAGGACATGCTCCATAACACATTAGATTTCTAAACCATCAGTTTGGAGAACTGCTAAGTTTTTAGCAGTTTAATAGTTTAATAGTGCAACAGCACCAAAAGCTTAATTCCAAATAATCATGAGAAGCAAGGTAATTTTTTTTAGTTTAACCTGCACCATACAGCAGGAAAACTTAAGCAGAATAAATGTTAAGACACTCTTCATCAACACCATATACTGCTCACACACACTGCAGATTTTGTGACTTTATAATGCTTTGATTAGACCAAGCGTTAAAGAGGGAAAGTGAATTCAAATGATTCCCATGGGCATTTAAACAATTTCAGCTCTTTTAAAAAGCACTTACATCTGGGTCTTACTTTAAATCTCCTCAAAATAAACATTTAGGAAATCTAAAAAGAAGTTAAAGATCAAGAATCTCAGGGACAAAACCCTTTCCTCCTAGTGCTCTTGAAGTCGAGCTGATAAACAGCAACAAATGCTGAACCTATAGGAGAACACACTTTGGATCTCATTAACTGTAATCACCTCCCTTTATGGGGACTTCATTGGAACAGCCCCATCAAGAATTGATGATTGTCTAAACAAATGAACTGAGACACAACCAACTCCATTAACTTGTTTATACACAGCAATATGAGGTCATTCACAGTTTTGGGGGAAATGTCATTTCTCAGTAGTTGTAAAAGACAGAAGGGCAGCTGTCAGGCTACATTACAGACTGTCTTGAACAGCAATATGAAGGTAAGAAATAATGTGGGTCCTACCATTCAGTACCTCTTAGTAAATTTTAAGGAATTCACATGGACCAACAACGAAGTGAGACATCACCCCAAAGTCTGCATGTTAATAGTGTAGTTATAAGCCCCAAATAAAGTATTCTTATATTTCTAGGCTGCTCATACCTTTAAAAAAATGGGGCAGAGAACAAAGACCCATTGAATTGTTATGTTATGATGGCTATANAAAAATGGGGCAGAGAACAAAGACATTGTTTTTGAAGACATGACATTGAATTGTCATGTTATGATGGCTATCATAAATACCAGTATTTTTGTAAGTAGCAAGCAGCAGGACAACTGTGATCCAGCTGCTGACCCAAGAAGTACATGACTGGGTCAGAAGCTGCTGCCCCTGGAGTGGAATGTCTTACATGGGGAATCTTGCTGTCACTGAAGCTCAACAGGTCTGCAGAACGACTGACATTAAGCAATGCTTAATGGGTATCAGATCCATGTGCTCCTCTGTGAATATCTTCACTCAGGGTGATTAACAAAGCCCATGCCTTCAAAATGGTTCACACCACTAAAAACCCTTTAAAGTAAGTTAAAAACCAGCAGGAATTAGTATATACAGATTCATGTCACACTCTTCCGCTCATCTCAGAAGGCAGGATTCTTTATTGCCCTGCATGTGTGAGCTCAGGGGAAAAAAAGTCCTTATCCTCTACAGTGCTATATGCATTTAGAACTTGTTGGCAGAGACAGTAACAGAGATGAGCCTAAATTTGAAATCCTGTTACACGATTAGCACAATTTTCCTTCAGTCTTCAGGTAAGATGAAGATGAGAAAAACTGCCTCTTCTCTAGCTTAATGAACCTTCAGTTATACACCTTTGCTTAATTCTATATGACAAACGGGGAGAAGATTAAATATGTTATTCAGGAAGGCCAGCACAGCTGAAACACCCCCTGCACGCAGTCACAGAGAAATGGCTGATCACCCCAGGAGTGCAGCAAACCATGCAACATGCAGTATCTGCTTGTGAAGCAAAGGAAAAGCACTAGAAAGAAGGAAGGACTGAAAGATGTCTTATCAGCTGCTTCACTGATGCAGGAAGAGTTCTCTGGAGCAAAGGGGAGTCCTTGGGGGTGTTTCAGGGTATCTTATTATGTCATCAATAGCAACATTCACAGTTTTTTCTTATTGCTGTTCAGGTCAATAATAAATGCTGTCACAGCTGGGCAGTGTCAAACCTCATGTTTTGAGACACAGCCTGTCTCTCCTCAGCTGAAGTCCATGTTGCTCTACGTACATAAGGACAAAATACCAATTCTATAGTTATCAGAAGGAAACATACACTTTGTGATAGGTGAAAGTAGCACGTTGGACAAAATGAGTATAGCAACCTCAGGATGGGGAAAACAAGCCAATTTATAAACCTTTAAAGATTACTGGTCACAGGCTACAGTCTGCCTTGGTGCAAGTGGCAGTGTCAAGCAGTTGGCATCCAAATGAAAAGAAACATAACACTAACAAAAAATGATTCCCTGAGATGATTGAAACTCCCTCACCTGTGTGAGTTTGTCCAGTTCACCCAGCCAGGCCCCAAACATCTTGTCGAGATCCTGATCTTCCTTATCACTATCTTCTTCTGCACCATGGTCAAGCTCTTCATCTGACAATTGCTCCATCTGGAAAAAAAAAATAAAAGTTTGATACTCAAACTTTCTTCATAGTGTCTAAGAAAACTGGTGTCAGCTACTACATTTCTGAAAGTGTTCCTAAATCAAAGCAAATATCTATCCATAAAGTTCATAAAAACTTCTGCTTAAAAGTAAAGACTTAGTATGGAAGTTGTAATAGATAAATGTAAAGCCATTTTTGCATCTCACTTGTCAGAATGACGCAGAAAATGATGAAGAACAGAGTTGTCACAATATCTAATACACCACCAGAATTTCATGCTAGTCTTGCATGTGTCTTCATTGCCAGCTATTGTTGGCAAAATCTACTGACATTACATTAGAAAAATCTAACTCTTGTCCAAGGAATTCAGCTGACCACAGTTAAGCAACACCATTCAACCACAGGAAGTGCAGTCTCACTGCACAGTAAATAGATCACTCTACAATTCTGTAAACAGAAATGCTTAAACAGGCCATAGAGAATGTCAGCAATATATCCCCTGAGACAGTTCAAATCTTGGACACTGATCAGAGCACTTCAGTGAAACTGAACAATTTTTATTCAACAAAGGAACTTCTCTCTGGAACCAAAGAGTCACCATAACATCTCTCAGATCCTCCTTCATTCAACAAATTCATGACCAAGATAAAGACAATGTTCTCCAAAGTTTATCTGTTATTACCTCAAAGAAAAACAACCTTTTGTTTAAATCTCTTTTCCAAACACGTCTTCCAGCTCCGTTTATGGAGCTAAGACACATATGCCTTTCTATGCACACTCATACTGGCAAAGACAGGATCTGGTTCAGGAAGAGTATTTACAGACATGGGGGGGGCAATGATCTAGGTAATAATTTGGAAGCAATCAGGCAGTACAGAAGGTAAATTTCAGAGATGGGGTACAGAATGTCCAGAGACACATGAGAACAGATCCCCAGCAAGAGCTACAAAAAAAAAAATCAATGGGGAGTTCAACAGCTTGCTTTAGTCAAGTCATCAGCTACACCGTTACTTACTACATAGCTTTCAGAAAGCACCCGTCTACATTTTGTACATTTAAAAATGAACAAAGTGCTACTCCTCAGGAAAAGACAAATCTTCATCTGAAAGACATCAACGTCCAACATCACACATTCAAACTGATAAGAGATGTTATGGAAAATGATTAAGGCGATCTCAGAGAAAAAACTGCTCAATCCACTTTTTATATGACAGTTTTCATGCAAAAAAACCCCTCCAAGATTTAAAAATAAGTATTTTCTTATTATTATTTATTTCTTTTATTTCATTTTAACTTGATAAAATAGGTCGGGGGGACTTCAGAGGCGATCTGCAATTCTGAGGTCAGCAGAAGCCAGTGTCTCCCATGGATGTAAGATATTTCCATCCAGGTGCTCTAGGAAAAACTGATTCAATCTACCACCTGAAATTCTACTTTTGTGGGAGAGCACAATGCTTGTGCCTACCTTAAAAGAGGCAATAACATTAAAGCCAACTTGTCATGGCACACTGCACTGCACAAACACTGAACAGATTAAATTCATCATGTGAATCTCCTTTCTTCCAACACTTGCTTTGAGTCCTGCACTTTAAGGAATCAAAGGAAGGACTTCCTAAAATCTAAGGGTGATGATGAAATTAAAACAAAACCAACATGCTTATGTAATATTGCTGCATCCTTTCACCAAGACTGCAGCAGTTCTTATATTCTGTAAGCCAGGCGTGCCTTTCTCGGCAAGATTCCTCTCCATGATGCTTCCTGCAAGTCCTCCCACATACAAAACTGGAGACAGCATGGTAGCAGCAACTCATACTCTGCCTGAACTTCTGCAAAGCAAACCTAAGCTGTATTCCACTTTTGTCCCCCTTCAAAGCTTTGCCTTACTACTTCTTAGGCTTTTACATGGACCAGAAATACTGTAAAACTCAAGACAAAACACATTATACTTAAGGTGACATAGTCAAACTGCTGTAGAAGTGCTCACATAGCACTTCTCAATGTCCAGATATATTTGAAGAAAACAATTTTTATTTGAAAGCAAAAGGAAGCCATTAAAAAGGTGCCTTATGAAATAGGACTATTAACTGGCAAATCAGATAAATGGAAATTGTGATATAAACCACTCAGAGCACAGTATTTACAGATACTTTACAATGCTAGCCTTTCCCTCTTTGAGCTGTTTTTGACACTCTAGTTAGATGGGCTTGTTTTGCAGTGCATTCATTCCATGGCACTGTTCATAACTGACCCTTTCATAGAGAGAAAAAGCTTGCTCTTTTTACTAATATTTCTGAGGATCTAAGCCATGGAAGGCATTCTCAGTTCCCCATAAACTGTTCCTTTAGCTATTTTAACTTGGCATCAGAGACATTGCTTTAGTTCCAGTTACTCTGAAGACAGAATTAGCAGCCCAAAGAAAACTTTTACAAGTGAAGTACTGTTGTGTCAGCATGTCTGGCACTGAACCCTGTAGTATTTGCCAGCTCCTTGTAGTCCCCACCCAAGCTTCCTAACGTCAGCTGCATTTCCTATGAGCCTGTCAACATTTACTTGCAAAAGGCACACAGGGGTTAGTGTCTCACTTCAGAAACAGCTAATTTTAAGTCACAGGTTCTGTAAAAGGAAATCTTAGTACAAGTTCCACAACTGGAAGATATCCCTAAGGACGTTAATTAAAGAATTAATTCAATAAATGAGGGCAGAGACAAAATGCTCAGAAAGCAGTATATGAACTTCTTGGCATAAGAATCCAAAACATTAACCACTTCAAAAAAGAGTGCACATTCCAATTAAAAACTTCAAATTTTTCCTTTTTATAGCCATTTTCTTTCTCACTGTTGTTGATCACAGCAAACATGCACTGCACTTTAGCACCTAACTGGGAGTTATCACACCTTTCCAAGGATACAACATCTTTATTTATAACAAGAAATAAAACCAGCATAAGGGGTGGGGGGTTGTGTGTGTTTTGTTTAGTTGGGTTGGGGTATTTTTTATTAAAAGAGTCATTTAGAATTGGATTAGATGTAAAAAGTGGAGAAAGGATAATGGTTCTGATGTGATGCCACAAAGTAAGCCACTTATACTCCTAAAACATTTGCAGGGGAGCAGATTTTAAATTGTTTTTATTTCTGCCTAGATAAAACCAGATGACATGCCAAAGTAACTTCAGGATTCAAGTTATTTTTCAACACTTCACTTTCTATTTGTTCAAGTGTATGTTGAGGTAGAACATGAAGGAAATGAGCAGCATCATTCTGGGATACCTAGATAAAATACGGTATCAACACAGAGTAGTCTTTCATATGGAAGTGAGGCTTCCTGCACTGAAGTGTGGTCTATGTATCATTTCATTATCCACTATGGACTGTGACAGTCTATTCTGTCTGTCTGAAATGCTATTTGAACAGGCACACTCACAAGCACTCCAAGTCAATGATCTAGTTTCCAAAACAGTTCATTAGATTTTACCTTTAAATGCAAGAAGCACATAATCTAATACCAGATTATGAAAAATTAAGGTTTTTATTAGAAGTTTCCAGCTGTGACATTTAATCATAACCTACTATTTTAAATGACAGTGTAAGGAAACAAAACTCACCAATACTTCAGGGGAAAAAAACCAGAACTATTTACTCTTTCAGGATGATTTTTATGTTCTTAATATGCCAGGACAAGCATGAGATATTAAAACACATGAGGAAACACGGAAAGCCCAAGATCAATGCTTCAGATATACCATTTCAACATTTTCAAGAAAAGACACCATCACAGAATTCTGAAACTAAGAAACAGTTTTCTTTATATCAACAGCTTTGAGACAGAGTTATCAAAAGTGCATCTTAAGTGTCTTGCACTGAGACCCTGGCATGAGGGAAATGTCTTGCACTGAAACTCTATCCTGCATACTTGCATGTTGAGACAGTAGTTCCTACCTTAAATCAGCCAAGCTGATGGAGACAAATGAATTTTTTATTATATTAACAATATCTCCTTATAAAGAAAACACTCTGCACTGAAAAAGACCCAGTTCTAAAATAATTAGGTTGCAGGTTTTCTCCATACCACAATTCACTGACGATGCAAAGACTAAGAAAAAGAAAAATAGAATTCTGATTTCAACTGGGAACACTAATGTGCATAAAGGGTCTGCAACAAGAATGTGTTTATTCACTATAATTTCAAAAGCAGTGTAGTAAGAATTTTGAACTAGAGATGCTTAAGTATGTTAAAAACCAACTGACACCATAAAACCCCAAAATGAAAACAACATCTTTCAGGCAACTGATGTTTCTACCTCCCACCTTTCTTATTATTTAAATACAAGTTTGCACAAGGTCCTGCTTGTTCCAGAAAAAAAACCAATTTGCCTTCTAAAAACAACCACTGAATTTGTTACAAAGCTATTTTAGGGATGCAGTAAAGACACAAATGCTTGAAACACCCTATCAAGAAATAACTGGTTTTCTGCATTTTAAAATCTACCCTCAAGAACTACATAGCATACCCTGGTTAGGGAAACATTCTCTCTCTAGACCTCATCTGGACATCCAAGTTCCTTCATTTGTGTTAATTATGCCAGTATCCATTTCTGTTAAAAAGTTGTATATGATAGGACACTACACTAATACACTGTATTTGTACATAAGCATGGAGTGCACACATAAATATCAGAGTAAGATTCTAGCAGGTTTTCATCTCTAATATTCATTCACCTGACTGCTTAGAGAAATAAGGCTACTTGAACAGAAAAAAACCTAAAATGCTTTCACAAAACTGACAGGCAAAGCTCAGATCCCTGTTCCATGTTTCTAGACATTTCCATAATTAAAGTCATGGTAAATAACAATAGGTACTTTAAGCACATACATTTATTTATATGACATTAATACTCTGTCCATGTGACAGGGACCAATCAGATCTGGCACACTTTCCAGTCAGAGATTCTTATGCTATAACTGACACTAAAACTCCTCTTTGAATTTAATACTGCAGCACACTAAGCCAATAACAGTGCAGATCACTTGCTTTAGTATTTCTGTGTTTCTTCTTAATAAGCATAAAGTATTCTGAAAATAATTACTCCAGAAAAAGATATTTGGAGGGGGATTAGAAAGTTATAGGAAGCCCTTTGTGCATTATCCAATGCTCTATAACCCAGTTTATGTTAAAACTAATCTAGATGAAAACCTGAACAAAAGAGCATTTGTTTTCTTTAAGCTTCAAATAGCATAGTAATAGCTGAATACGTCCCAAGGTTTCTGCAACACAGACATTCCAATGCCTCTCAAATTCAAAAACCGAGATACAAATCTGTCAGCCAAAAAATTCAAATTCAGAACATTCCAAATGAAAAAAAATGTTATGTCAAGTGAAAGTCTGTTTCAATATGCTATTTTTAGCCAACTTGAGTTTCATTTTTCTTTTTTTTTAAACCATGCTTCAGGCAATAGTTCTCCAGACTTGGCACTAACAAAACAAGGTGAAAACACATTGGATGTCTGATAAAAGATAGAACTTCAGACTCTTTATTAAAAGCAATGAGACTTTTCATAACCAATACTCTGAAATCCTGGACATCAATATAAGTTTCACAAAAACCAGTCACATGTCAATAGACTGCAGATATAATTAAGGTGTATAAAGTAGTCACTATTACTGTGACAACCTTGGAATTAAGTCTACTATCTATTTCCTGCCTTTCTTCCCTTACTCCCTAGCTGATGAAGGTATTTTTCTTTACATCAACACATTATCTGCCACAATTCAATTGATCTGTCCAGCTCAACTACATTCCAACTATTAAGGAAGGAAGGGACTCAGTATTGCTCTGGAAAATCGTTTCAATACAAACTAATTAGTAACAATTTAGAAACAGCATTGGCAAAAAAGAAACAAATGTTTACACACAAGGGTTAAGCTGTTCTTCAGAATTAAAAGAGGTCATTGTACTTTAGCAATAACTGCTATTCTTCAAACAGAGGAAGTCAAGAGCAGAATATGCAGTCTACAGGACCTATTCTGAGCAACTGGGAGAAGAAAGACAATTGCAGAATACACTGAAAGAGTTTAAAAGCTATGTACAGTTTGAGCATATTTCAAGTCTCTTACTTTATATCAGGCAGCTGGTCTAGACTGCAGACCTCCAGCAGGTCTGAAAACCAGGCATTCTCAATTTATGGTCTTATTTTCAGGTTTAACTGGGAGATGCAAAACTGGACAGGCCATGGTATTCCCTCCCTTGCCCACTGATCTGTACACATACAAGAATGTACCTTTGAAACCACAGAAAAGAAATCTGCTGTCTGAAAATGCATGTTTTGAACTGCACATAGGCTATGGTTTTAATAAAAGATCAACTCAGGCTGCTGAAAGTAACAGTTATTCAAACATCCACAGTGTGATTTCTAATGCTCCACTTAAAATTAGGCACATGCCTGTACAAGAACTTGCATTTGCCTGTAGCTGTTTGTATTTCAAGCCCAGTCAAACAACAACTTTTTTCACTAAGCTCATAAAAATATTTTTCTTTACATTATTTATAAGTTTGTTATATAAATATTTATAGCACACAAGTGAACACGTAACTTACATTTTAACAGCTGCTAATGAAACAATTGTTTGAAAAAGCAACTGGAGGGAGAAAAAAAAAAAAATCTTCATCAGATGCTGGATCGTAACATCAAAGCAAATTGTCTCACTGCTTCTGGAATCCCCCAGAACACACCAGTGCTGTATACAGCAAATAAAGGTTTTCTGAAACTTGGTGCTGCTCATAACAGCACTCTTATCCCTCTCAGATTAACAGACTGTTCAACAACCACCCCCAGAGATTCTAACCACGAAAGTCAAACATATCACAGTTGCTCCCTGGTATTCCACAGATTTAATACCAAACCTTTAGAACAAAGCAGACACAGATATGACAACTGAATATGCTTCACAGACAATATGAAAAAAACCCTCTTTTTGGCTAGCAGCATGAAGAAATAGAAAAACATATTTTTCCATATTCACATCCTTTGCAGTTTTGTATTTAAGTAGAATTTGTACACCCCCCCCAAACTTTAGTTGACCCTAGCACACACAATTTCCTGAAATAAACATATTAAAGACAACAGAATGTTTACTTAATCATCTTGATTTCTAGCAGTGAGAAATCATTCTGATGTGCCACAGCAAAACCACCCACAGAATACCCACCCATCCACCCCTTCTTTGCCTGAAAGCTTTGAGAGATAAAATTAAAACTGCATCTAGTAGAATACCCTCTATTTCATAGGGTTGGTTTCTGGTCTTAAGCTTTGTATTATTATTACTTTATATTGACGCTACCTTATCATAATTGCAACCTGAAATTTTAAATTAGTCCCCCAAGTGTGCCTCCTTGTATATTGAAATACATTTATAAGATCTTTCCTGTATGACAAGGGAAGCACCAAAATTACAGAAATGTCACTACAAGAATCTAACTACATTTGAAATTTGCGCTGTTGGGAAGGCACACAGTAAAACCTTTATTCCCTCCAATATATTTCAGTGCCTGACTCACATTTAGCCAAACAGATGCTGCCATGAAAAGAAGGGGCTTTATCAATCACTGTATCCCATTTCCTGAACCAAGATTCCAGCCAGAGTATAGAAATGGACATTAATTCCCATAAAAAGAGCATCCTAGATTACATCATGTCTCACTGAACAGTCTTTATGAAGACAACGATAAAATATATTTAGATCATGAAAACAAAACTCGCCTTAGCTAAAGTATTTTCCAAGTATAGAGTACAATAACACACTGTAACATAACACTCATCAGTTGCAGAAGCCAGCATCTTAGATTGACCAGCTGAGACTAGTGCATAGCCTGTCTTCAGTAGGCAGATAGATACTTTGAAACTACATTAGTGCAAATTTTCTAGAATCTTCATCAGTGGTTACCGTAACACAAATACTGCTGCAGCATCTCTTTGCACTCAGTTTTACCTTTGGAATCATGCCCAAAAAAGAATAATAAATACGAACAAGCAGACTAAGAATAGGTATGAATTTTGTTGCAATATTTGGCCTTATGCACAGATCTTAGGGAATACTCAAATATTCCTGTAGCTGTGGATAACAGTTCAATAATAACAATCACCAGGCTAACAGCAGCACTTTCAGGATCACCCTGCACTTCAGAAGAAGCATTAGCCAACCAATCATTCAAAAATCCATATCCTTTTATAGACTGGTCTATGTTGCCTGTAAAGAGTCTTTTTCCACCAGGAATAAATATTCAAAGAAACTAATTTTTACATGTACACTAAGTTGTCTTTCAACTATAAGAAAGCAAAATAAAGCAAGCATAGAAGTTGAACATCTCAACAGTGCTTACTGTTATAAATTGTATAAATGAATGATCAAACCAACCAGGAGAGGGGAAATATAAGAAACTCACTAAGGTCATAGGTCAAATTACAATGCAGGTGAGAGTATTTCCTCATAAGACTGAGCTACTCTACGCTTTAGAATAGTTAAAAACTAATTTTTGTTCAAGGGACCCTCTCAAAGGTTAAAAATAAGCATTATGCCAATGCTCACTTAAGATACCACAGCAGACACTGGCAGTCTGTATGATGTGGGTACTGTCTAGGCTCAGAAGCAGTTGCCAAATCCCTTTCCACAAGGACCTAGTGACAGTTTATGAACCATGCCTCAAAAACCAGATGAGCAATGCTTTAGCTATGATAAATAAACAACATTCTTTACAGGTTGCTTTTATGTCAGGGTATATGTTCTTTACACTAACCTCAGCAGGAACGGGCTGAAAGGCAACTTTGGTTTCCTGGTAAGAATTAAGACTACATTGTGAAGAGGTGCATTTCATTATAGTTAGAACTATAGATCTCCAGAAAAAAAAGGTGAAAAAAAATCAAAACCATAATTGTGTATTTTTCAGAAGACCCACAAATGAATGTTTGATACCTCTAAAGAACATGGGTGTTTCATTCTTAGCATTTATGAGTCAAAACATTTTGTTGTTTACAGCTAGCCGTGACAAAACACCACGACTTAAAAGACACCACACAGAAAAATATTTAGAGGATGATTAGGGAAATAATCTTTTGGCTGAAACATTTATTTAAGAAGGAGAAAGTATATTCAATTTAGAAGACATGTGATTTAATTTAAACCCACCTCTAACAAACTGAGCTGAAGAACACTGCCTTAAACCAAAATAAACACATCTAAACAGGCTACTCTGGCTCAACTAATTTTATATTTTAAGCCACTAATAAGACCAGATTTAAGTACCGCAACTGACAGTCAACTTTCATCCTCCCAACTTCATAGCAAACTGTAAGGAGAGACATAAAACCCCTCTCTATCCCTGTCACTCCTTTGCATCACCAACCCCTCCACAGAAGGACGTGTTTATTGAAGTGTGAGAGGTAGATATTGGGGGGGGAAGAGGAAGTACATACTGCACCATGAGGTTACCATGAGAAATGGAACTACCATGTAAGGAGAGGTTTTTCCATGCAAGAACTGTGTCTTGTGGGAGCAGAGCTGAGAGAGAAGGGCTTGAGAGAGCCTTGTGTATCTAGAAGAGACACTGCTGGGGGGCTCTGGACAGAGATGAGTCCCAGCAGTCAGAACTGGAAGGAAAGGCTGGAAGTCAGCAGGAACAGGACAGTTATCTATGAAAGGAAAGGGGAGGGGACCATTTGGCAGTAAATCAGCGCTGCTCACTAGGTACTGATGTGAAGCATGTAGGTTGAAGGGGCCCCTGCCACAAAATGAAATTTGGCAGCAACTATGTGCCATGAAAAGGAGAAACTACAGACAAGTTCTTCAATATAGAGATGGAAAAACATGTTTATGAATGTCGAAACTGCAGGAGAATCACTGCTGTGAGAGAGTATTTCATCAGCATCTTCCCTTGGGTCTTGCAGGTGATTAAGCAAAATTTGAGATACCCATAAGCCTCACATGCAATAGTAAGACAGAAAGGCAACATCCGGCTGCATAAACTTCAATTCACCTTTTTCCTTGGTGATACTGTAAGAATCCAAGTTGTATTTGGAGAATTCCACCAGGTGGGGGAAAAACAATCACCTGAAGGAAGTAAAATACTTGCTCAACTCTTCTTTCTTTTTTTGTTTTTCTCCTCAAAAAGTAAAAGAAAAGCCATTCCAGAAGTGAAGACAATCCACAAAGCAATTTTTGAGTGACATCTGGTTGAGCATGTCAACCAAAAGATGTCAAAGCTGGATGCCACCACCACTTTTCTCTAGTAAAGCATGCACAAATTCCTGAAGAGGATAAAGTCTTGAGCAGACTTAGAAAGACATGGTCATCACTGAGAAAAGCTGAAAATACAACTTAATTCTTATTTGTCATTTTAGCAGAATGCCACTGAAGAACTCTCTCCAAAGCTTCTGACTCCTCCCCACAAAAACAACACCAGCAAATGAAAACGAAATAAACAATGCCCCACCCCCCAAAAATTAAACCAAACCGAAAAAACAGAGAAAACTGACAGTAGTTCTCCTGGGTTTTTCTTTTTTAATACTTTCTTCTCTTGGGATTTTTTTCTACTGTTAATTCAACATCCTTTCTCTCAGGGGTCGTTTAATGATTTTAAAGCAAGAAGTCCACATTATAGCTCAAACCAGTACCAGCATTGGAGGTAGAGCTGTGAAATTTGTTACAGGCTGCCAACAGGAATCTAAGCATTGCCTACTGAGCACTGACCTTAATATCTAGCTTATAAGCCTTCTGAAAGTACTTAAAATTTTTTAAAATTAATTTTGTCTACCTAAGATATTCTCTAAAGATCTATGTTCATACTGAAAAGCTGCATTACTTCAGTTTCTAAACAAATCTTGGCACCAGCAAGTGAGGGAGGGAAGTAGAGTGAAACACTACTACTGGGTACTACTCCCTAGAAAAAAAAGCATTTAAAGTAAGAAAGCAGCCTCAACATAAAAAAGTTTTGCTATGTCAAAGATTAGAGAAGTCTAAAAGCCAGTTAACACCAACTGATGAATATTAAAAGACTTTATCTAGAATTTAACTGCCTCAAGATTAAGACCAAATGTAAATATTTAACACAGAATCATTGTTTTAAAGAACACATTCCTGAAAAAGTAAGGAAATTACCTTCCACAGCAAAAAGGAAAAAAAACACAGTGTAAGTTATGCCACTGAGGAAGCAAATATGAAACTTCTATATAGTCAAAGAATCATGGAAGATGTGGCTGACAGCTGGGTTTTGTTAAAGGAGGACTTTGAACAGAAATGTTTAAACTCATGGGATTAGGCCAGCATTCCTAAGAAATACTGTTCAGATCTTAAGTTGCAGAGACCTTGTCTAAACAGCTCAGCAAATGAGTCACATAAACAACTACTGTAAAGTCTGCTGCCACCACACTTGGTAGCTTTGTGAATGAAGCTTTTCTTGCATATGAAAACTAAAGTCAGAGTGTTTTGCTACTGGAACAGGGAGCTGGGGGGAGGAGGAAATAATGAAGTAATCAGCAGACTGCATACTACCACTTAAAATCATAAGTTTAAAATTTTCTTCACAAAAAATGATCTTTCCTCAAACTACTAATGAGATTTTCAGTTCAGTGAAGGATAATCCTAAGCAGGTGGCTCAGAGCAGCTATTGTACACACAGATACATATATGCTGTACATTATGTTTCACTTCATGTTTTGCTTACAAACATGCTTGGAAATTCTATCACTTAGTATTTGATTATTCCTATCTCCTACCCAAGTCTGATGCTATGGTAAAGGTAGGGTAGATTTAGATGAAAAGAAAAAAGGACAGCATAGGCTGACTAAATTAATCTTAAAGTTTACAAAAAACCAATTTTAAAATTAACATTTCTTAGATCAGATTGATACAACGCCATCTTAAAAGTAATACATGGACTCGATATACATGCAACTTTCTTTTTTTAAATACAACAAAAATGAATGAGCTTTTTTCAACATCAGGACTTCTAAGGAAGGGTCACACTGACTGAAAAATACTATATGCTATTCTCATTTCCATGCTGAGAGACACAAATTCAGAGGGACAGGAATGAGACACTTCATGGCAGTCATCAGTCTGGGGACAGATGCACTCCTCTCACTGCTGAACTGTGAGCCTCAAGGGTCCAACAGCTTCCAAGCAGTCAAGAATGGTCCTCTGCAGGACAGCTCATGGGCTTTAGCACAGAGCACCCTCCCACAGAATGCTGAGCAGCAAAAGGCAGGATGATTTCTTTTGATAGCTGCTACTCTTTGACTGCCATCCTGGCAGCCAGAGAAGCTCTCCCCCATCACTGGATTTGGAACATGCTACTCATTGAGAAGCTACAGGTGAACACATCTATTTCTCAAGACACATAGGGGACTAACTTTCAAAATCATTTCCACGGCCCACATTCAAGTTTCTCATGAAAAGCAAAGGGAAGCAAATGCAGCAGGCTCTGTGACATGCCAAAGGTAGCAGATTACTTGTGCTTACCCCTCCAGAAACAAATCCACCTGGTAACACACACTGGGATGTGCATACCCAAGAGTTCCAGTCACATAGGAAAGGAGGGGCTGCAGCACATTCTTCCTCCTTCTTCCTTCCTGTCCTCCCCTTGGATAAATATACCATCTGTTCAGATGAAGAAACTGAGCACCGAAATGTTACAGCAGTTCCAGTACCAAATCCTTGCATTTGCCCTATTCTCAGAAACATGCCAACGGCAAATATCTGCATTGCTCTGCAGGATCATTGCATTCATCAAATATTATTATCAGCTGAGTAAACCTACACACACTTTTTAGCAATGCGTTCGTGAAATTCAGTCAATTTCTTATTGTTATCGGCATTTAAGTGTTGCAGAATATTAAAAAAACCCCCAAAAAACTAAGCAAACAAAACCAAACCACAACACATTTTGGATGGAGGTTTTCTTTGCATTTAGAAAACACTGATGCAACTGGTTCAGAAGCAATAAAGTGGTGAAATTATCTTTCTCTATATTCCAGGGTAAACTTTCTACAAAAGTTTTCAAAGGAGTTTTTGGAAAAATGTTTCTACAAACTTTCCTGATGTATTCTTATTTCTTTTTAAGCTCCCATTCCTCCAGTTTAAACCAACAACTTACACATTAAAGCTTGAGCCAGGCTAACACCTTGCTGCTGTTGTGAAAAGGAAAAAATCTCTTTCCTCTCCATGAGTGAGCACGTTGCTCCAGAACATCACTAAGCCTGTTCAACCTTCTAAACCATCAGCAAACCCACTGACAACAGCACTCCAAACACCAAAACAGTCTTTCTCTTCCTGCTGAGGTTGCAAGCAACAAGAGACTGCCCAGTGACTGGACAAATAGAGCCAACACATTCTTTAGGGTTCATAATCTCACAGCTGGGAGGGGGGACAGGGAAGAAACAAGTGAGACTCCCCACTTGTACTTGTACTTTTTATTACAAGCACTTATGTCTCAGTACTTTTCAGATATCAAGTTAATCCCCAGAGAAGACTACATTTAAACAGAAATAGGAACAAGAAAAAAAACCACAAAGCATTACCATCCATAAATATATTTATAATTCTGAATTCAGAAAATTTTCAGTTTAAACTCCGTAGCACTGAGACACAAGATAATAAAACATAGCATGCCCATGCCATTAGCTTTCAAATTAGTGTCTAAACATTAATGCCAAAACCAGCATTTTGCCTTTTGCACTTTTCCATTTAATGCTTACAAGCACAGGTCAGACATTTCTGCAAACTAAAAATTTATTCCACAAGCACAGAACCTTGCATGGATCTGTGGAATTGTCTCAGAACCAACCCAAAGAGAACATGTCCGCTTGAAAATATGTCTGTAGAGATATATGTAATTTAAAAATATATATTATTTACATAATAAAAGTCTTGTCAATGTAGTCTCTAGGTATTTATAACATTTGGAAGTTTGTGCAAGAGCAAAGGTACAGCTCTGTTAAAAAGCATCACAGAACTGATGACATAAAGGCACAATTGAATAGCTGCTGCAACACAGCTGTTGTTTAGTGGAACAAATTCCACTAAACAGTACAATTGGAAGGGTCATACAGTTTAACGTGCCTGTACTTGTAGCACTATTTTCCCAAGTTATCAAGAACAAACAAGACATCCTTCCCTCGGATGTAAACGTTCCTTTGCCACATGAAAATGTATGAAGTGGCATGAAGCTGCACCAGGGGAAGTTCAGATTGAACATCAGGAAAAGGCTCTTCACTGAGAGGGTGGCTGGGCATTGGAACAGGCTCCCCAGGGGCACGGTCACAGCACCAAGCTTGCCAGAGTTCAAGGAGCATCTGGATAATACTCTTAAGTAATGTCATATGGTTCTGGTTTAGGTAGTCCCGTGAGGAACAGGGAGTTGGACTCGATGATCCTTATTGGGTCCCTTCCAACTTGAGATAAACTGTGATTCTATGAATATCTCCTTTGGATGCAGCTACAACTGTGCAGTTTACTACTAAGTGCATGAAGTTAAAGCCACTTCAATTTTTTGTGGTCTGAACAATACACATTAACTAGCTGACAGAGGCTGCTTCTCCTGGCAGCATAAGAAATACTCAGCAACCTTCATACAAAAATGATTATGTCACAATACTCGAGTTCACATTTGTTTTAATGTTTGTATGTGGCTTCATTCAGATGAGTATTCACAACCAGCTGGCACCACCAGCACCCAGCTGATCACCTCTGAGTGCAGTAAGCAATGAGAAACTGGGTGACCAGCTTCAGGCAGAAGCAACAGAGCATGCTTCTTCCTACCCTTCTTCACAACCCTCCAGATTACACCATGTGCTTTTGAAACCCTCACATGCCAGTAAAACTCCATCTGGTTTGGGGGGGGAGTGGGGAAGCAGGGGAGAGAGCCTGAAAGGTTAATGCGATACCGTAATATTTTCAAAAAGAGCTAAATTCAAATTCTTTCGTAAGAATACTGGGATCACTCATAATTCCAGGCAAGGAAGAGTAAGGACTGACAAAATTCTGTGTAATGACCAGGAAGTAAAACTGCCAAGCTAAGCCTAGAGTAACTCAGGCAAAGTAAAAATTTTTTTATCTTTTCACCACATTGCCAGAGGCAAGACTGCAAAATTCCTTTGGAATGACATTTTAAAATATCTTCTGTTACACCTTTACTTGGTGTAAAAAGTACTCACAAGAACCCTGCTACTCTGCTGTATATCCCTAATACCTGAATTCTAAGTTTTTAAATAGAATTCTAATTGCAAGTACATCCAATTTTCATTTTTCAGTGTTTGCAATTATTCTCCTCTTACAGAAAGATGAAGAAGGACCCTTATATCCTGCTTTCTGGAAAAGGGAGAATGACTACTTTCCATTGTCCTCTTCCAGCAGAGACATATCTCTCTCAAACACTCCTAAGGTTTTCCTAATGTAAATGGTATCTTAGAAATTTTTGGTTTCAAGAGGTGTACAGAGGTCAGTAATCAAACACAGCTACCAGCCAAATGTACTCTAGGCTATGGCTAGAGTTCCTCATGATACTCTGCACAAACAGCTTGTTGCTGTTGAAATCATCTGGCTCTAAAGAGCATCACAAAACATATATACTGTATTTACTATTATTCTGTTATACAATTCAGAGTGCAACACAAATTTCAGAAAATTTCAAGTAAACAAGTTTGTCAAGAAAGAAATGTTTTTGCTTTTTTTGCCATCACATCTTAGTATCAGATGCTAACGAGGCTGAATCTTTCCAAAACTCGGGGAAAATTGAAAGTTTGCAGGAAGTCTAAATAGATGACTTCTTAAGTAGCCAAACATTTTATTCATCTTTCCCTGATAGAAATGTAAGGATATTATCAAGATATTGCTTAAAGAACAAAAATCAACATAATACCTTTTACAGACACTGACACTACAAGACTGTTTAAAAAACTCAAAACTTTTGTAGATGTGTTATCTTATTACCAAAACACACTATTTCAATTTTTTCTGTGGAACATAAAAATTCATGTCTTCATATGAAAACAATTATATACCATTTCAAGCATTAAAATTTAGTGAAAAACCAGGGCTAAAAATGAGCTTAATACCATATTGCATACTGAGTTTGCATCATGCACCAAGAGCCATGCCCCTTCCTAAGGCAAATACAGCCTCAGTTTACATCACTGGTGCAGCCAGGCTCAGTTCCTTTCCAAAATACTTAGTCTGTGTCCACAAGGCTGATTGCCAGTGCCGTCATTTCCTTCAGTGTAATTCGGAAAGCAGCAGGAAACGTGGCTCACAACAAATGCAGGAATACCGGACTTCCACAAACAAAACAGAACCCACCGTCCACTCCGAGCCTGCTCCTGAAGTCTGACCACATCTGCGACTTAACCACAGTGAACACCTCTCAGGATTAAGGGTATTCTGGTCATCAGTTCTCACAGCTGAAGAGTTTTCTGCTATATAAAACCAGGACAAACTCTTATTCTAGACATACATTCTTTTGGCAGGACTATGGGAGGAGGTTACATCTAGCTCACAGAAAATTAGGTCACCCATTTCATAAGCAAATATAAACTGCATGTTGAAGTCTGTAAGCATTTCATAGATACTCTCCCTCAATAGAAATTTGGAAGAAATTTATCACAAATTCTGCAGAGAGCTAGAATAATTATAAATGCAGGAGGAAGGAAGTTCATATTTACAATCTTAGTCAAACAAAAAAAACATTATATCATCTTAGCAGCTGTGTAAGAATTTGGCAAGCCTCTGAGTAAAGTTATTTTCCGAACATCCCAAAAGAACAATAATTTTTGTTTCCTGGAACATATCTTCTTTGGTAT
The DNA here is from genome assembly GCA_013397195.1 of Hylia prasina. Lineage (NCBI taxonomy): Eukaryota > Metazoa > Chordata > Aves > Passeriformes > Sylviidae > Hylia > Hylia prasina. The sequence continues at coordinate 129,243 of VYXD01014534.1, read as the reverse complement.
AAAGACCTCTCTAAGGACTGAGCCAGATGAATAAACTACAGAATATAACACTGAAAGTGGAATGTGCCACACAATGACTATTTTTACTGCTAAAGCAGCTGAGTTGACCACACTGTATAAGGAATGTAATTTGTGACACTAGAAATGCTAATTATTTGGACCATGTTCACATCTTCATAAGGACAAGGGTTGGCAAGAAAGAACTGATCTGGCATTAATTTGCTGTAGCCAAAATGAAGCACAAAGCAGCAAGAGTAGCTATTTAAAATGTGACAGCTATCAGTTTAAAAGCCATGTAAAAATGAATCTCTTAAATCAGTATCATCTCAATATTTAAAATGAAAGTAATTTCCTAATTGTGTTTGTCTACTGCACTATGAAAAAGCTTATGCAGATGCACGAGCTTGTCACATATTCCATTAGCCTACAGTCTCATTTCCTTGGATTGCTAACAGTACAGTGTGAAGTGGCTGGAAGATTTTTATAGTTTCATTTTTTGTAGACAAGATTTTTAGGCTTGAATCTTAGATCTCTATCTCACACTGAATCAAATCAAAGCAGCAGCACCATGAAAGGATTTACAATGAAGCTTAAAAAAACAAGAATTATTTCATGGCTTTTATCATTTTTCTATCTTCCTTCAGACCTTTAAATGCCCATTGAAGTCTAAGTCTTGCTGGCACCTTCCTATTGCCTTTCCAAAGGATTTATACAGTTTTCCTGATAGCAGCTACAGCCTAGCATACTCTGAAGGGCCAGCTTATAACAAATCAGAACAAGTTTAATAGCCAAAAAAGAAAATCAAAATATATTTTTGCAGTTATAAATTTCACTCCACAGGGAGCTTTCTGCACATTCTCCCTTCAACCCAACACATCCATGTGGTAAAAGCAGCTTCCAACTATTAAATGTATAGCTGAATTCCTTATGTATATTTATTTATGAGTAACTTATGCCAGGGTCCAGGTCCAGACTGTAATGGAATGTTGCATTTGACAGCGCCACACATCTGTTTCCATCAGCAGGAGGGGAACACCTGAAAATATAGGTGAGCACCTTCATCCATCTTCACCCTTCGGAATTGGAGATCGTACTCCATCACAAAAATGAGGTGTTACAGCTCTTTCTATTAAATCACCACCTTCTTCTTCCTCCTTTTCCTCCACAAGACACATGTTAAAGTGCATTCATACAGGTCAGGGTATCTCATCTTGTTCATTTACATCACAGCAAGCAGTTCCCTTACTAACTCTAGAACATGCAAGAGGGATGGGTAGAGAACACGGTCCAGTTGCCAGAAATGAAGCTCTTTTGTCATGACATTAATCTCCCCTCTCGTTCTATTCAGTAGTAGAAATAGAATTAAAACTAATAAAACCTTTTGGTCCGCAACCGTAGAAACAAACAAGGATCTTTTTAAAAAGCTGGAAAACTAGGGCAAGGTAGAACAGCACCTCAACTGGTATGACACATCAGTAAAGCCAACAAACAATGAAATCTAATTTTAAAATGGGTAGTCTAGCTTCAGTAAAACATGATCAGTGCTTTCTGATTCTAAGTCTAGCATCTAGCAACACTTTCATCAATGCTTTTCAGGAAGACTTCTAGTAACATGACAGGAATTGTGCCACATTTGATTTCAAATGTAAATCTTTAATGAGAGATTTTTTCATACCACAGCCTGATAAAAGACCAGTTGGCTGTTTCTAGCATAAAGGAGGGAAGTTATGTTTTGGCCTTTAAAATAAAGTAATAGATGACTATAAGAATCCCACCCAGAAACAGACAAGACATTTGAATTTTCATAGCACATAGGTGTATTAGGAAACAAGAGACTGAATTATGCTATTTGTGACTCAGTGGCTGAAAAGATTTGACGTAAGTCAAAGCAACAGTTTTTTAAACAGGTGACATGCTCACAAGCCATTTTATAACAACATAGAAGATCCACAACATCTAAGTATCTAGGCTCAACAACCAGAGTGCACGTTGCCTCTATATACATTTGAACAGAATGGAAGATCAAGAAGTTAACTGACAAATTGATTTTGCAGGCTGGCATGAGACAAAAATTAGACTTAAAATCAGATCAAGGACAACCCAAACATTCAATAAAGTACAAAGGAAAAGGTGGGTTTTTCTTAGAAAAAAACCCTATGCTTTTTGACACTACTATGCAAAATATTTCAGACGGTGTATCCAAAATAACCTCAGGGTACAAATAAAGAAAACAACCAAACAAAAAATAGTTAACAATGTTACGAATAACACAGAAATCATCCAGAAGTTCAGTTCACAGGTCATGCTGTATAAACGTAAGATGAAAGATACTAATAAAACCATTTAAAAAGTGACTAATATCAATCTCTTCATTATGGCACTGGATATTTCTTGATGCAAAGCTCTGACATAAGCATAAATACAACATCACTCCCCTCTCACAATCAAGTATAGAAGGAAGCAGGAAGACTTCTCCTTCCCTGCATGAGAAAAAGGTGAAAACTAAACTATCTATAGGGCACAGCAGACAATCCAAGCAACTTGTATATGCAAAGTCAGAAAGTCCAAGTTTCTCTACATAAATCTTATAATTCATCTTAAGTAAGGTCCTTTTTTTGCAAGAGGAAGTGATAGCAGAAAGAAGAAAGACAGGGCTAAGAAGTCCAGAAAGGTTAGTATACTTGGGACTGGACAACATTACACACATACAAAATACAGCAGATATAATTTAAATAATAATTTTACAAGTCAAAGACTGGAAGGTAGACCTGAACAGCTTTGTCTTAAAAAAAAGCCAAGAGACCGCAAATAAACACCAAAAATACCCCGATAACGAGACTCTCCACCCCTTTGCAAGTAAAGGAAAACAAATGAGGTAAGTGCACTTTCTGTAGGAAAAAGAAACACATGCCCAAAAATCAGTGGAGGAAAGCTGGGAATGATTTCCACACACCGCTGTTGTTGCAGTGCTAAACACTGCTGGTAGCATGGACCAAGAATGCATTCCTAGTACTGACTGCTATCATTTTCTAGGTGCAAATGTATTAAAAAGTTCAGAATCAGAAAAAAAATCCCTTTTATTTACACCAATATACTTTTTGTACACTTGCTCATAAACAGCACTAGTAAAGAAGCACATAGTATTACTACTGTATTCCATTACTAGACTCCTCACATATTTAAGACCCACTACGGTCTTTAATACATAGTTAGATTTTAGGGTTGGTTTGGGCTTTTTTTTTTTTTACTAAACTATTTATACAAAAGGTAGATGTTATTGCGCTGGTGAAGCTGAAACAGCTTCTGTTTTCGTACAGCTGGATTAGAGACTCAACTGAAAATGCTCTTTTGCTTTTAAGAGAAGTCTTGTAACACACTTTGAAGGACGATACCTAGAAATGTAATAGATAAGGAAGCAATTACCTGGGCAATTTCCCCATAAGATTGATGGAAGTCATAAAAACAATTCTATTTTACTAAACTTAGAGAAGGCCAAAGGTATGGATCTTGTTGTTTTGCTATCCTTTTATTGTTCAACAGAATTCTAGAATCTTAATCTCACATTCTGATACTGTCTGATTACACAGCAGTATAGCAAAAGCCTGACATAACTGTGACCAGTGAAAAGTTAGTGCAATAGCCACTCTTTGAAAGCCTGGCCATGAACAACCATGCAGATGGCAATTTTAGTCAAGCAACCTGCCAAAACTCATTATTTCATAGACAGTAGCTAGAGCAATCAGCAGCAAATGACTCACCAGTGAGGTGCTAGTATGCTAAAAGTAGCATTTGCTCTGTCAGAGCTGCCAGTGAACCTTCATGCTTATTAAGGAACTGCCTGGCTGTGGTCCCATGGCAATACACTGAGAATGCCTACCAGGAACCCATGCCTGACTGCCAGCACTGTTTCAATGGCACTGTTTCTTTCTGTTCAGTGCAACCTCTTATGAGTTCTAGAAATGAAACAGCTCAACCACAAGCCACAGTGTGCCTCACACCATCATTCAAGAAGCAATACCTGTAAAACCAAATGGGAAGCACCCAAAGACCTTGTTTGTTCCTGGTCTCAGTAGGTCATCTGATGTCACAACCTTCTCTCCGAAGAAAACAAGTAAAAGAGCAATACATCTGTGGAATCATTCACAGCCTTTGTGATAAGTAGTAAGGTCAATTCTGACAGCACCCCTTTCCAGCTCTATTATTCCTAAAAATCCTATGTAAAAAAAATTCAATCAAGTCACAGAAACCAAGTTCTCAGCTCCTTTTTCAATTCCTGTGCTTCATCTAAGGAGTCATGCCAGCTGAGGAGAACATGCACTAAGCACAGGACTAACACAGCTCATAAATACTATCCAACCTCCCACACTGTATTTTGAGATGGGGAATACCAAAAACAATATCCTGCCCAGTTCTCAGTGGACAGACTATCTCCTGTGGGACAGTTCTAGCCAACAACATCTAAGAGCATGAATACAAACAAACCTGAGTGCAGGAAGGAGGAACTGAGCACAGAAAAAAGTATTTTTCTACCTATCCAGTTTCAAATCAAGAAGCATTTCAGAAGCAAACATTCCAAGATCACTTCCCAAAAAGAGTACAAGAGAGCTATACAGACAATTTTCAAAACCACTCGTTTGCAACTCCACTAAAGAACTGGAGGACTGTATGAAGAAAAAAAAGATGAATGTAACAAGAGAGCAGAGAAAGTGTGTTTCAAGATGACAAGGACAGCATTTAATCCATAATATAATGCTTCCTCTGTGGCAGACCTAACTTCCTCTTTTAAAACAATGTCCTGTTCCTAAGTCTTGTAACAAAGCTCAGCAATACAGAGGGACCAAATCGATTTTTTTTTACAGAATGCAAAGTCATGGATATTATTTCAGTGCTTATTTTGATCATCTTTGAAAAGTAAGAGATCAGAGTTAGTTACAAACATACCTGCTAAATATAATCTATAAAATATATTGGCAGTACAGTGGCAATAAAAATATGAAAACTACATAGTTATCTGCATGCCATTAAATAGCAGGCTTCGGCATGCACATCTAATGACAGAAAGATCATCACTATTTGCTACTGTTGAAATACAAGCCTCAAACCATACATTCAAACCACTTCCACATAGCTACACAGACGATTCTTGATGCACACAGAACCAGACTGCTGCTACCCTCCCGAGGGAAACATTACCCATTACATTATGGATGCAAGCAGAACTTCAGAAATTATGGAAGAAATATTAAGTAAACCAAGACTGTCTTTTACTGGACCTTCAATTACCTCACAGAATTGTGCTCTTCAGTTTAATAGACAACACCATCACAGTATTGTATCTCTCCACAATGAGTCATGTCAGAAACATTTTAAGTTTTCTTTTCAAAATGTGAACTAATAATATAATATTTTAAATCGTTAACCATCTATATGGTTCTATATGTTCTAATTTTGAACATATTCAAAATTCTACTAAAAACCAAAACAACTTCATATTCTATTTACCACCATTTCAAACAATGGCTATTACTATACTCCATAAAGTTTGATACTTCACTATGAGTGTCTTGGAATAAACAGACATAATAAAAGGCAATGATTTATGATGCACCGTATCCAGATACTAAATATTTAGTCACACCACAAAAATAAGAAAAGCCTTAGTTTTGAATATATTCCTGTCAGTAATACTGCCTGAATCATGCCAAAATACCAACAGTACATGGCAATCCAGCAGAAGCAATTTTAGGAATGAAACAGCAGCTGCTGAATCTATCAGTAGGCTGTGCCTTCTCAACTCTTACAGGCACCTCGTAATACAGTGAAGGCATGCGCAGTTGTAAACTCAAATATTTAAATCCACACTGGAAGGCAAAAAGAATGCAGACAACATAAGGCCAGCTGCAATTTTTACACTTTCCTAAGAGAACAACTGATCTTTTATCTTGCTTCCCAACTCACTCTAAAATAGGAAAAAAAAAATTAGGCAGCTTTAACTAGAACAATGTACTACACAAGACATGTCAATATCTTGTAGCATTTTATCATGTTTCATCAGATCATGTGTATAGAAATGCTGTTCTCAAATGCTCACAGCCTGTCAAGAGTTGTATTAAAGAGCATGCCAGATTAAGCTTATCTCAGAAAGTTAACAATGAGCATACCACAGACACAAAAAAATTCAGGTCTCCTAGTTTCAGGTGACGTACATTCTAAACAGAAGGAAGACCATGTACCTTCAGGATTAGAAAAATAATGCAAGAGGAATTCAAGCTCAATATACAAAATAAAGACACTAGATAAAGTGTTAGGAAGATATTGCTTTAAAGCACATTCTCCTGTTTTGCAAATATAGTCCTATTTTATTACTGGTTAATGCATCTTTTACACTAAAGTGCAAAACGACATGAGGTTGGCCCATGGTCACACTACACAGGACAAAATCTGTGTGACCATCTTCAAAATTTGGAAGTATGCATTTTGCAAGAATTACTGGAAAGCATTCATCATCAGAAGTATTAAATGATGAGGAATAATTTAAAAAGTGAAAGATAATACTGTAACTTGCTTTATATAGTAGACTTAGATCAGTCTTTAGGCCATAAAGCAAGCAGCAACAGGTTCAATTTAAACTACTCCCATGACAAGGACAGCAAGACAGCATGTGCATTAAATCAAAGTAATTTACAGCAAGTGAATGTTTTTTTCCTATACTATGTGTATCTGAAATCTAAGGGCCACACAACGTTAACATACTTTTAAATGATCTAGAAAAATAATAAACACATAAAATCATTCCCTAAGCTTTTACAGCTTACAGTGTATCCAAGCTAACTTCCTACAAGATACCTGTACATATATTAACTACCCAATCCTTCAGGAGAATGAAGACTGACCTCTTTGCAAAAAGAGAGGCAGCCAAGTCATCACAGTTCAAAAATGAAACACCACTGACGTTCAAAGTGCATAGTCTGAAAATACTTTGTTTACTCTGTGCTGGACTTTCAACTTCAGAATACACGCCAGTCATTCCAGAAATATTCCATTCTGGTTGATAAAAGATAATTTAAGATTCATTATACAGTAGTAATAACTAATCCCAAGGGCTTTTTTTAAAAAAAAAAACTTGTTGGTTTTGGGAATCTTCTGAAGTTTTTGTGCATATTGGAACTGAACAGATACAGACAGTATCAAAACAAAGTTTCATTCAAGCTAATTACAAGGACAGTGCTTTTGGGGGTTTGCTTTCTCTAGAACATCTAGAACACTAGAACATCTCTGATTTTCACTAACTGGGGTAGGAAGCACAGAAGGTTAAGCTGATGCTGCATGATCAACTGGATAGCAGTTAACAGAGCATTCTTTATGTTTCACTTTAACAACCGTGATGTGGATATGTGATTCCTCTTGAAAATTTCACTCATTTCCCTGTTTCCATTTTCTGCTCTGCAAGCTGCTAGAAAGGAAAAAACACTCCCCCTTTTCTATGGGACCCTCCTCCTTCCATGTAACTGCTGAAACTGAGATTTCTTCCCTCTTCCTTCCATGTAACTGCTGAAACTGAGATTTCTCACCTTTGCTGTACTGCTTAGAAAGTATCTCAGCGGTCTCTCTAATCCAGAACAACTGAACATTTCTTCATGAAAACAATTCTTTCCTTCTACCCTAGGCAGTAATTTATTTGTGGCACTCACATCAATCTGACAAACAGCCTTTCAGTTCCACAAAGCTGATCATATCACTAAGTTACTTATTAATAGACACAACAGAGTAGAGGTGAAAGAAAGTCATCTTCTCTTACCCAGCTTCAGCAGAACTGTTCTCCTGACCTGTGACACACACAGAGACAGATACAGTTTCAGCCAGTATTACTGCTCTGCAAGGTTAGTAGGGAACTGAAAACTACTGGCTCCACCCCTAAATAAAATGCCCCCATTTAAGAGAAGGAAGAACTATCCCTTAGAAGACACAACTACTGTTGACTGAACTCCAGAGCACCAGAAATGTGCACTGATACACGCAACTTGCAGAAGACTTTTCAAGGAACAGAGTGCAACCACCCATGTTTCTGTCAAAGCCAATCAGACCCACATGTTCAAGTAAAAGGTCATGCTCTTGAGTCATGCATTAAAGATCTAAGTGACAACTTCCTTCGAGAACAGAGATTTGTGTGGCATTTTTATTTAAAGGCTTAGAACAACCTAATGAGATTTTTCATGATGGGGAGTTTTAAAACACACTATAACCCACATTTGTGCTAAGCCTTTAGTCACTTGTGAAGAAGAATGATTACTGATACCTTGGAAGTCCAAACTTGCATTGGCGTATTAAAGCAAATTCTAACAATCATTAACTTGATTTTAAGTGGTGAAACAAGTTCACAGTGATCCTTCTAGCAAGGAGCAAAATTAGTAAGGTAAGGATAGCATGCTTGAGGATTTTGTGTGCGTTTTTCTTACATCTAGTCTCCAGTGATCTTTATACATACAAAATCAACTCACGCATGGTCTACTGGTGGACTTGGCAGTATTAAGTTAATGGCTGGACTTGATCTTAAAGGTCTTTTCCAACCTAAACAATTCTATGATTCTATAAATAAAGACAGCTTGGAACGCTTGGCTTCTGGCATAGAATCAAAAATCCTATGCAGGATGCCTCACCACTATACAGGCATGAACCAGGCAAGTCAGGATGAAATCAAGACCAACCCTACATGAGAAACTGCTGAGGGACAGCCAACAGTACAATACCAAAGACTGAGGCTTTAAGTCCAGACACAATCCTTGAGTACTGTACCTCCCACAGAACAACTGTGAGAAATTTCCCTGGGTAGTTAACACTGTCCTTGCTTCTGCAAGAATCTAGAGTAGATATTGCATTTATTCTACATAATGTGTCGTCTTCTTGTAGACAGAAAGTCTCAGAGTTAACACAATTTAAGCACTTCAGATTTATCTTCATGTACTCTCTGGCAACAATATGAGAAAACCTGAGGGAACACTGTCATATTCATAATGAAATGGTTTCACATTTGTTAGAGTACTTCTCTTCTTACCTAATTCAATACTTCTTGTTCTAAATTATAAGAGAGTAACAAGCAATGAGCTCAGACAAAAGTAGAAAAAATCCCATGGGATTAAAATTAAGGCAATTAGCATGCAAGCAGAGTATTTCTGCAAAGCTAATAAGCTTCCCATGCCAATTTCACCTCTGGAAGATCATCACTAGGCTGGAAAAATCAATCTTGTTCCTAAGGTGTTCTCAAGCATGCTGAAAAGTTACTATTTTCAATACTGAGCTAGAACCCATCCCAGTTTTATAAAGCAGCTTGTCTAAATAAGTACAGATAATATTAGTCATCTAGATATGAAAATGAAATTATTTTCAAAATCATGGGGCAAATTATTTCCTACAACAAATTCTGAAAGCCTTGGACAGGTGCCTTTTCATCATTCGTAAGATGCAATGGACAACCTGGAAAGGAGTTTGTCCTTATTTTTTAAAATGCCTTTACATCCCAGAAGCAAAAGAACCTTGAATTCTGCAATACAATATATAATCATGGTCTAGGAAGATGTATGGAAGGATGTAGCTTCTCTTCTTTCAGCAGCTCCCAACACATCACCTCTTCAATTTTATCATTTTGGCATGCTGTGGATTATGCTGTTAACTGGATCACAGAATTTACATGGATTTAATATTGCTATCTCTGTTTTTTTTATGAGTTTTTTTATCTTTAATGCAAAATAGATCTCTAAAGCTACCTAAGGATCATTCTGTCAAGAAAAGTCTAAGAGGGAGGAAAAGTTCTCTGGGCTCCACTGCTTCTCTTCTGCTCTTACTAATACCATGTCTTTAAGGGACCTACAAGGAAGAAAAAAACCCCCACTGAGTGAAACATCAGTTCTTGAGGTTGGGTCAGCACTGTCAGAGAAGCAAACAGAGACTACTGCAGGCTTAGCAAAGGCGTCTCTACAGAGATTAATGACTAGAACAAGCATATAAACAACACATGGGGAACTTTATTTCTTTCAAAGAACCTGCTCATTTGTTTTGCTAGTCCTATCTTCTACAGCAGCTCCAAGCCTCTGGTGACACCACATCTTTTCAATACTGGTGGACCACAAGGATCAATTCAGCAGCTTTGCAGTTAAATGTAAGAGTACCTCCCCAAATCTACAGGACCTCTGACAGAGAGAAAAATCTGTGAAACATAGTTTCAATATACTTTCCCAGTGATTAAACCAATCAAATCAGCATTTTAGACAGAATATTTTACCATAATAATAAATGGAACTATTCAAAAGAAATCCACAGACATCAAAAAAGCACTAGGCTTTTTTCATCACTGATTGAAACAATACAGTTGGGCAAAACTGTCTTAGCATAATGTCTAAATTGCAGGAATAATAAAATCCTATACACACAGAAGAAGCCACATTATGAATTCTATGTTGTAAAGTTAGCATTTTTCACATTATGCAGTAACTTACTCAACATTTACTGTTGCATTTAGCAGGCAATTTAATTATATATATTGAAAGGACTTAACTGTAAAGGTGGTATCAAGAGTAAAAATTTAACCATTTGAGATGGGACTATTTTATCATCAATGCTTGATACATGCTCATTATTTGCACTTCTAACACTAATCAATGATACAGCCTTTAAAATACAATTTAACAAGCACACAATGCAAATTCACCAATTACAATTTAAGTAAGGTTCAAAATTAAGTCTTTTGGACACTTCTGAAAACATTTTTCCTTTTACCATGACCAAGTGGATTTCAGAAAATGAAGTGTAAGTTTGCACAGAGTAATCCCTGACGGTTCCTCCTTGAAGAACCAGCAGAATTTTTACAAGTCACCGATACACAACTGTTCAACAGCAGTAGACACTACGAGCTCAATAACAGCTTTAGTTTGGGGGAGAAATTTTACCAGGTGTCTTTAACCAAGTTCAAACCTTAAGACCATGATAACATAGAATAAACTACCTTTTCTGTGCTACAGATGGCTGTTCTTAAGGCAGAAAAGTGGGAACAAGCTGACAGAATTTGCATCAAGATGAAATTTACCCATGTTTCAAGCAACAAGCTTTACTTGGAGCTTTTCTTTGGGGAGCAAACTGTTCCCTCTTACTGGAAGAGCCAAGAAGGCAACAATTAAAGTAACTACAAGAAATACTTTACTGCACATCTTGACTGTAAGCACAGCACAGTTTACTTTTTTTTAATTTACTTTAACCAGGACAAAAAGACGCCAGGAATACCACATGTCCTACCAACTCAGCAAACTGCTAAGTCTCTGGGAAAAGGGAAGGACAATGAGACAATCCCAGCACCAGCAGCAGCAAAGGACCCTATGCCAGCAGTAGGCAGTGGACTTCAGCTCTCACCATCATACGAACAAAAGCTTCTGCAAGGCCCCCTACAACTGCTCCCAAAGATTTCTGAAGGGTGAAGTTATCAGAGAGGATGAAGGATTCCCTCCAGCCCCTTTCTGTATGTATGTTTTAGACAGCCTATTTTCCCACTTCAGATCTACACTGGAGAAAACTAATCAGGTTCTATATTTAACTTCTCCAAGACTTTTTTACATGAAAATCCAATACTGACACAAGTAATAAAACTTAGCAGTCACAAAACTGGAGAGTGCTGTCACTTCTTGCTCCTGTTTCTTTCTAATCCTGATCTGCTAGAAATCAGCTATTCTGTTGTAACAAACAGTAGGAAACAGTAAGGTGTTTGTATGTGAACACAGCTTGGCATCCTAAACACTTGACAGAGTACTGACACCCTCACACCGTACATGACCATTTCAGCAGATGTCAAATACAATAATTAGAACAACACAATGGTAACAGTGCAATAAGGGATGATAATTTGGATAATTTTCACAGATGATGAGAACAATCTATATGCAGTTTACCACTTACGTCATGCAAGATCAGTGCATTTTTACACCAACCTGAGTTCTTGACCATTATAACACTTACTTAAGTAAATATAACAGTTTTACTACTGTAATTCCCTCACCAGACTCCCTGTAATAGTTTTGTATAGGAACTTTCACCTTACACACTGGTGTCTTGAAAAGATCAGAGGCAATGCAGATTCAATCACCTTTTGGATAACATTTGTTTAAATTATTTTGATGAATTTTTGAGACTAGAAATTCAGTAACGGCTAAAAAAATTATGTTCTGTGGCTATTTTTATATCATCCCTGGAATTTCTTTCCCAGCTCCAGACCTCCCTCCCCCCACACCCCCTAAAATCCAACTAACTCATTATAAGATGGCAACAAATTATTTTCCTAATATTTAATGTCAGGACAGTTTCAAATTCTCGTGCACGTCATTTTCCTCCCTACAATACAAGTACAGTGATAGCTCACAGACCAAGACACTTCAAGAGCTCTTCACTCCCAGATGGATTTTAAAACACAGATTCAACAAACAATCTGTTTAACATCTTACACGAACACTTCTGCTAAAGCTGGACATAGCAAATAACTAAAACTCCTACTTGGAACAAAATAGACAAATTACTTTAATTCATTAAAATGTCAGAAAATATCAGTCAATATATCTGGATCAAGTTGCATAAAAAAATTCTGCAGATACTTTTCTTAGTCTTCATATAATTTTCCTATATGAATGATTATTAGCAACCTTTATCATTACTGAATTTTAGTTCTTTCTCAAAAGGACTCATTTGTTTAATTGGGTAGTTATTAATTTCTATTAATAACATATAAAACTAATATGCCATTTTCAATGGACACTTTTTTAAAGTGATGATAACATTTGCAGATTAAAAAGAGACACTTAAATCCCTTGCTAATCTGAAGAACAACTATAAAGGGCAATTATAGAGCAAGTTTTTTTACTGGCATTACCTAACCTTGTAGACATTCCTAAAGGTAGAAAACATTCCTTGACTACCAATTATCAAAGATATTTCTTGAACTCTTAAGAGGACTTACTCAATATGTCAACTTTTGTTTCATAATTTACATTTTCTGAAACAAAATTAACACCCCACATAGAAACGGGTTAAACCTGACTACTCAGCAGTCTGCTGTCATCTCAATGTATTATTAACCCTCAGCAATAAAACAGATCTGGATCACACCTTTTTATAAGGCTTGTTTATCTGACATTGCCTGATTCAGCTGTAAACCAACACATTTTCTTCTGGCAGTCGCAGAGAAAGAGTGTGAAACACGACCACATGGCTTATTGTTGGGGCCAGAAACAGAAATTGGACATTTCTGGCTTTGGTAAGTGCTTGTAACAAGTTCTAGATTTAATCAGAAGGATCCTCAGTATGAACAGATGTTAATGGGAAGCTGTGAAGCACATTTCAGTTCTACTTGAAAATTCCGTAACAAAACTATTGTTCAACATAATAGAAAAGGCAGAGTGTGATTATTTTGCAACCTTTGGCTTAATTTGCAGCACAAGTGATTTGGATTCTTCTTCTATTAAGAAGGTGATGTAAATTATTTAATGGCTGAGCTCTTCAATACTATTCTTCCTAGTATTTACCTAACTGGCTTAGTCACTCAGATTTAACTCTGTTCCAGTTTGATAGGTTCTTACTTCCCCCTCCAGTGGCTGAAAACCACTTCAAGAGGGAAGGCAAGTATGACCAGTAAAGATGAGACTTATGCAGGATAAAGATCTACAGTTTAAAGCACAAAGAATTAACTATTTCTAGCTAGAAAAGGCAGTTGATTCTATTGAAAACCTTAATGCTGAAGGAACAGACAAAAGACTAAATTCAAATAAAGAAGCAACTGCTAAAGAAGATCAGTGGTTTGGGAAAAACAAGGCAATGCTCATGTATTCTGATAGCCAGAACACTGAGACATCCTTTTGAAAAACAAAGCTTCTTAAAATCAACCCCACTGAAGCATTACCTGTGAAGGGCACTACAGCAGTTTCACACAATACTTTAAACCAACAGGTGTTCTCTGTATCCAGGCTTATTTTACTAAGAAAGGAACAGGCTCCAACACAGAGGAAGCTGATAACAGTTTATGACAATACACTCCCCACTGTTAAAAAACTACTTTAAATTCAAACCTGAAGGCAATAGTCTCAAGATACTATGCAAGGAAGGCAGATTGAAGATCTGGACTTCAGCTAAAAATCTGTCAGTGTTCTCTTTCACATTATTTTTTATACTCTTTCAAGAAATTAACAGTCAGTACACTGTATTTCTTTCCTTAACTGTGGTTTATTTCTTACTAATACTTTTCTCACCGTCACCACATGCTGAGTCAGAGAAGCAGTGGTAGAAGGATGCTTCATTGCATATCATCTGAGTATAAAAATGAAGCCATTTTAAGGAAATATCTATCTGAAAATGAACACTGTATGAGAGCAATAAATAAATTCCTTAGAGCCACTTACCTTTCTGTTGTAAGAAAGCAAAAAGCTTCCGTAACATGGATTTATGTACAGTCAGTTGTGTATCACCCAGTGATATGAAAAAATCACATACTAACTTAGGTGCAGAAGAACATTTTTGTGTTCCACCATCCACCACACCCAAGAATGATATCAGTGTATTAAATATGGATATGTCTAGATCTTTATGGAACTTATGTGGAAAGTATTCCCTAGATTATGATCTATACTTCTGTTCTTCAAGATGATTTATCAAGTAATTTTCCCATTTCTCTATTTTAACAGGAAACTTCTCAGCAGAGAACAGCTGATTAAAGACAATAAAATTGGAAGATTTATTGTTCTAGACATTTTGTTTCAATAAACATCTAGAATTAATCAATTAATTCTTCTGGTCTAAGGTGTTTAACAAGCTAATGTATCCATGTCTAGAGGGCACTAGACAGAACAGACAAAAAGAGGCAATTTGTTCAAAATGGAGTGGGTGTGATTCTACAGTCTCACAAAACATTCATCCATCACATGAACGGTAATGTAAAGATATTAGCCATATGAAATAGTTTATATTTGCCAAATGGAGTGTACCTGTAATCCACCAGTAAAAAAGAAATTGTACTACACAGACCACTGTTCATCCCCTTCTAAACACCTATAGCCCAGCAAAAATATAAAATACTAATAAAAATGATAAAATGCAGAGACAGTGTTCAAACACACGGGTGATTGTTATCTGCCCCACAAGATAACAAATCCAAAAGAAATAAAATCTTCCAAAATATACAGGTAAGTCATTGGCTTCTTAAGACAACCAGTATTAGTGCAGGAGAAAAATAAGTATAGCCATATGAATTTTACAAGGTCATGTGACACCCCTGTATACAGACACTCCTTCTTTCCCTCCCACCATCAGTGATTTTCCCCATGCAGAAAAAAATAATATACCACTCTCCCAGTTTCATGAAAACCAACGCAAGCGTCAAGCTTGCTTGGGAGGCTCGTGGCAAACCCGCCCGCCTTCAGTAAGCCGTATGGCTAAAAAGCTAACCGATTTCAGGTGCGGTGTTTGGTTTTTAACCCATCATTCCTTCCTGCACCAGGAACGAGGATTTGCGCGTTTTGTTCCGCGGGTGGCAGCGCGCGCCTTGGCGATGCCTGCGCCGCGGACCCGACTGCCTGCGGCTGCACAGGGTGGAGACTCACCCAAGCTGACATTGTCTGGATGCCACATACTACATCCCTCGCGCATCCCCGGCTGACTGCCCAGCCTCTTCCGAGGCATGCCTCATTCGGGGAAAACCCGGGGGCACACACATACAAGAAACCTCCACCAGTCACCAGAGCCTCTCTAGAAAAAAACACCCCACGGTGTCTTGGGGCGTGGAGGGGCGCGGGGCACAAGCGCGTAAAAAAGAATGCGCGCCCCTCCCGCACCCCTTCGCTTCGGTGCTCCCGCCCGGCCCCGGCGGTGGCTCGGGGGCCGAGGGGACGCGGCAGGAAACGCCGCCCGCCGCCTCTGCCACCGCCGCCCCCCAGAAAAGAGCGACACGAAGGCGGCTCCGCCACTC
>VYXD01014534.1:70514-112649 GCA_013397195.1 Hylia prasina | reverse complement strand
GCTCCACACAGCTTGGGGCTGCGGTTCCGTCCGCAGGTAAAGGCGCTGTGGGACGTTCCCTGTTCCGATCACCGAAGGGTTCTGTTGTCAGCACATTACCAAATCCTACCGAAATCCTCGGTCGTGTGTCCCGCTGACCCTCGGCCAGCTGCGGACCGCGCCGCCTTGGCTACGCTCTGCCCCGGCGGAGAGTTTGACCCCGTTTCTCATCCTACCACAGCTTCAGGGCCGAGATCACCATTTTTAAAGTTAGTTATAAAATGGGATAAACGCATTGCTTGCTACTGCAAGTAGTGCTATAGGAGAGGACATTCGCTTAAATACAGTTTATTGTCTGGGGGCCCCGAGCTACAGCGCAGGAGAGGTGGCATCCACGGTGCCTTCCGCCAGGAACGTGCTGCTCCCCTGGGCTACAACCGCTGTGCATTGTGACAGAGCACAGGCATGTTCTACATCAGCGTTTATCTGTCAGTATTTGACAGGCAGAAAACTTCACTCAGTTAAAAGTACAGTATTTTCCATAAATGTGAACGATTATGCAAAATTATGCTTGTTGTTTTACTGATGTAAGTACTAATTTACCAATGAGATTACTAGCTAGGTCAACAGCAACATGAAGATCTGTTTAAAATACAAGCTAGTACATGGAGAAAATTATTTTCATGTGTACATACAATTAAGTAATTTGAAAAACAAAGTTCATGCATATAATTCTAACATCTATCTTTGCTATATAAATTCACCTCAACATGTAATCAAAAATTTTGGACAGCATAATGAAATATTGCCAATTAACAATATCCTAGACAAGTTAAGATGAAAGTTATAGATGCAAAAATATATAAATTATCAATATGGAATAAAAAGACATGCATTAATCACCAAGAGATTACCGTAGTCTTCTGGAGTTGCAAATAAAATATTTTTAACCAACTGTTCCAAATTCTAGACTGCTACTGATGCTTCATAGTTTGTGAAGTTCCACAATTAAGAGCTGACATTATTTAATAAAAGTGATAAATACTTTAGTTTTCAGTGCTGTTCTGCACTTGCTGCATATCAGCAGTGAGAGTGAGCTGGCAGAGACCATGCATCTGATGTTATCAGCAGGTTTAGACTTCGTCTGCAGGTTGCATTAATCCCACCACACTTTCCTGCTGATCCTCCGTGACCCTGAAGGGATTAGAATGACAACACCTCTCCCGGAAGCAGACTTGAGATGGCCGGAGGAAGCACAGGGCGTGCACGGGCAATGCAAGGAGCACTGGGTGTGCCATGGCCAGGTTCCTTGTGGCAGCTCCATGGCAGCTGACCCAGAACAGAAGCGCTGCCAAGTCTCACATTCTGCACCACTGCTGCTGAGGAACTGCAGGGCCATGAGGTGTGCAAAGCTTCATACGCTCAGCTATGAAAGTCTCTCAAAAGATGCTGCAGCTGACTACTGCAAACTCTGCTTTTGGCATGTGGAAATATTATTCCCTTATATCAAACTTGCTAAGTTGTCCCTGAGCCTGAGCAGACAATAGATAACAGAGTTAATTTAATGTAGGGTAGAGATCAGAGCTAGACCATTTTGAGCTTGAGGACCAGACTGGATCTGGTCCTATAGAAACACTATCCAATTACAGACGTAAGTTACTAATGTAAAATCATCCCCCAGGCCAAGGAAATAGGACACACCTGCAGCACACGTCGGGTAAGGTTTTCAAAGTAGTACAAGAAATTTAGTCATACATCTGCCAATGAAATTAACAGGTAATGAATTAAAAAAATAAGTGAAGCCTTTTGAGTAGGTTAAAAGGTCAGCTTAAGTGTATATCTGCATTAAAATAAAAGAGGATAAAATGGATAATTTTTTTTAAAATCGGAGCAGTAATTCCATGGTTATTGACCCTTTCTCCTCCCTAAATGCTGTCTATCAATCTCAATTTTACTTATAGCTAAGCACCGTTGGCAACTGAACTTAATTTTGAATCCTTCAAATGTTTTATTTTCTGTATTTAAATAATTCTGAACAAGAAAGCGTAAATAAGCAAAGGTTACATAGGCTTCTGGATAATTAGGCAGTTGGGAGAATTTCCATGAAGGAACAACCAAGCAAGGGCTGGAAATATGAGAGTTCAAAATTAACAAAAAACTCTCATCTTGATTGCTTTGTTGGACCTAACAAAAACTCAATGACTTGAGCAATAGAAATCTCACATTTTGGTGAAGACCTGCTGGGTCAGATCCATGCAACTATACCATCATGGAACTTTGAGCACCTATGATGCCTGCCAGCTCTAGCAAGGAGAAGAGCAGTCTGACTCTTTTCACCTGCTTCTATATGAATTTCTTTTGCCAGCTACAGAGTTCAAGGCACAAAATCATTAAAAAGCCTTTGCTGTTCATCAATAGCTTGCTCAGCCTATACTGTATCTATTGCTGCTCACCTGGCTATAATGGCATTTCCAAATGGGAATTCTGACGAAGTATTACAGTATTTCTTAGCAGCAGGTATAGCACCCATAGCCATTAACATCAATAATTCAGCTCATCCAGGCTTACATTAAAAATGTCCTCTCTCAGATCTTATCTACTGTTCATAAACAAGGATGTCTTGAAGGGGTTCTGACCTTGCAGCAACTGCAATGATGACAGCAGTAGCCTGTAATAGGAATGCAGATTTGGACAGGAGCTTCTGGGGTTTCAAGCCAGCCAGCATGATACATAATCCATTGCAGAAACCCCTCATGTTCTAGGTTAAGGCCACTGAGTTTTCTCAGGGCTACTGTTTGGTGGGAAGGCTGCTGCTGTTTATATAGAAGAGCAAGTTCAGAGAAGCACCTGCACAAACACTGGAATGAAAACACTGTTTTCTGAACTCATTTAATCAGTGTAAATGAGAAAAATCTTGACTAAATACTCCTGAAGTATAGTGGGATTACAGCTCTGAATCCAAAGCACAGTGTCTGTGGATGGAAATAAAACCACACTTTTCTTTATGCACTTTCCCTTCATTCCACCTCTAAGAACTAGAGAAGCATTCATTGTCTTAGGTGGTGAGAGAATAAGCTACTTCCCTAGAACCAGAAAGGAAACCTTGATCATAGCCAAGGTCTGAATTCTGCTCTCATCAATGCCAGATCAGTCCTTTGCTTGGGAGGGGACTTCATTACAGACTTACTATTGATACTCTTTTTATGGAAATGTCAGCATTGCAGACTGTCAGCAAATGTCAGCAAATAATCTATCTATAGCATTCGCTATCATTATTACTCCTGTTAATGAAGACTCAAACCACCCCATCACACATCTCAGTAAATCAGCATGGCTAACACATGCCAAAAAACCATTTCTTCTTGACCCTCAAAGCAATCAGCTTATGCTGCTGAAGCAGGAAGCTTGTTTGTCCCCTGCATTGTTGTAATCTTGTGCATACAGCTGCAAACGTTGTCTTTGCTCACAAAGCTTCTTAAATCCCTTTTTTAATTCTACTAAACTCTTTGCCTTGATGACTGTCCATGACAATTGGATTCCACAGACAGAAAATATACTGTGTGAAACTGTATTGAAAACATGTTCTGGAAGGTTTTGCTCTATGAATTGGGGCATAGAGGCTGCAATTAGCTGACTTCATTACACACTTGATGAAATTTCATCTTACGTGAAGTTCCCTTTGCCTCCATGATCTCTGCTACCCTCCATTACTCTTCATTCTGCACAGTTAACTTTCTGCTTCCTTTTCAAGTCCTTTGAGGCAAACCCTGGCCCTTATGAATGTATGTGAGCACCTGTGCAGCCATGCACATAAAAATAGGGAAGGAACAACACACACACAGATCAGGATCTTCCAGCATACAGGGCACCACAGGGACTCTCTGGACTCTCCTCCCAGGCTGAAGTCAGTAATTGATTTTAATGGGAGCAGGGCTGAGCTAATGCTGGCACTTTGGAAAATCCCACCCAAGGGATTCAGTGATATTGAAAGTGCTTGAGGCAGGTTAACTGCAGGCATTTCCACTAATGGGGAATGGCGCAGTTGTCTTTATTAATTTTCCTTCTCCAAAGTGCAATTAGAATGTATGTATTTTTATATCCTTAGGAACAAAATAATGTAAAATGCTTCAATTTCTAGACAGTCTTACTGAAAGGCAAATAAATGAGTGATTTTCTGCAGCATAGTTACAGACCTTAAGATTTATCACACCCCCCAAGAATCTATTAATACTCTCTTGCTGCCCTTCTTTTTCCTTCAGCTGACTTAATATGATTACAAGGGAAAATAATGTCAGTGTGGGTCCCAATCACAGCAGATGCACTGGCTATTTGTAAAGCAAGGTTTTTCATCATCTTCCTGGAGACAGGAGAACCAATACTTTTCTATATGATCATATCTTTAAAACCAAGAAAAATAAATTTCAGTGGTGAAGATGAATTGGAATATGGCCATTAACACGGGGAAGAAAAGGTAAAATTAACTGGAATGAGGTGCCAACAACAGGAAGGGGGATAATGTAAACAAATGCTAAAGTAGAGGACATTGTCTCTGTTATGGTCAGTTTTTGGAGAGGTCACTACAGGGTAAGTGTGGTCTAAATAAAGAAACCAAAGCTATGGCAACAATTTTGCAAACAACTCTACAAATAAATACAATTTTTAGCTGTCTCTGAAAACTATGAGATTACTCATTCATAAATATGCTGAGGTCTTGGCACATTATTCGCTAAAAATACAAATACATTTATTCAAACAACACTAGAATTTTAAGCATGGTGGCAAACATCACCACTTCAAAAGATCCCATTGCTATAGTGTAATGGTGGAGATTTGGTCATTAACATCACAGTGAAATGACAGCAGAATACCAGAAATTTTGCAGTCTTGAGAACCACTGCTTTACATAAAAGAATCAAGTCCATGATATGTTTAAAATTCTGAGGGAGGTGAGTGGCAGAGTGAGGTGGGAAAAGAAACTCAGTTTCTTTCTGCTTGCTACTTCTACTTTGTAATATAAATTTTTCCTGCAAAGGTATTCTTTTCTTGCAATGACCTTCTTGATATGACTCTACTGACTCTGTAGGTATAAGGCTGTGCTTGATACCAAACTGGAAGAGCCCCATGATAACCCAGGGGCCTGCATTAAGCATTTCTCTGGGTCAGGCTGGAAAGCACTTCTTAGAAGATCTTTGGAGTTTGTTACCTACATTACCATTACAGAGTAAGGCATGAAAAAAGCAACTAGTAGTCATTTACCTTTCAGATTACCTTCAACCTATTTTTGCTTCCTCCATGACAACATTTCTCATTTTACACTGAAAATGCTCTTTCATCTCACTTCAGAAGTGACATCTTCTGCTTACTGAGGTAGAAAAAGGGCATTTTAATGCAAATGTTGAAAATTTTAAAATGTCCTTCCAGACCAAATACTTTATATGCAGTTAATGCTCAATACAGAATAATTGCCTGCTAGATCTGATTTAATAATTCTTAAAGTATAAATGATTTTATCAATGTGCAATAGAATTATCAGTTACCCTGCTGCCAGAGAGAGAACTGAATTTTGGATCTTCAAAAAAGATCACTGTGAAAATCCAACAGACTACATTTAGATTCCTTTCTTTAGAGAGAAATTCAGTCAGACTCATTTATGCACTGGCCATAATTGCAGGAGGAGCTTTGTGTGGATGCACTGCAGCAGTGTGACACAGTTCCTGGAGCTGCAGAGATAGATTGACGCATCTCTGGTATACTCAGTACTGGCAGTGGTTTGTTTTTCCAGTTACTATTAGCTGTTCTTCCCTAAATATCCTCAGCCACATCTTGTCCTCAGATCTCATTCTGCAAAGTGACCTGCTCAAATAGACTTTTTATTTCAGGTGACAGCTGGCACTAATTAAGTTGCAAGACCAGGTAGAAAGTACAGCTTTCTCCAGAAATTCTGTTCTTTAACTGTACCACATGTTCACAGAGCAGAACCATTTTTCCTGTCATTTCTATGCATATATAAAATTTTTGACATATATCTTGTAAATCATACATTGGGATTTACTGGAATTTCTGTTTTGACAGCTTAAGTGACATTGGCTGGACTGTTAACATTTTTTAAAAGAAATAGTTTAAATTGGTGTGGTTGTTCTCTCAGTGAGTGACTGAAAATAGTTGTGGGAAGTTTCAGATTCTTTTTTTGAACCACTGTAAATAACTGGATGGTAGATTTTTGAACAGTAAATTTCAGCATTTTTACCATCGTACTTTGAAACTTCTACCTTTTTTTTTAAAAAACACCTCCCCTTCTGAATGAAAAAGTGGAAAATAAACACTTTGGCATGTTTAATGTAGTCTGTATGATGTTTCTGGACTTATCTGAGAGAGCTGTCATGATTTTTTGAATAATTTTAGTGATGAGGTAGGAAAAATTAAATGGCACTTCAGAATAACTTTGAAGATTTTTATTCAAGATTTGATGAGGAAAAATCCAAGCAATCCTCATTACTAATTCCTTCAGAGAAAATTTCCTTCTTGAATCTTAATGTGTACTTTTGAGGTGGATGACTTGGGAGCATCTGTATAGGAAAATTCAACTGCCTTAGCTATCAGTGGGATTTCTCTTAGTCTAAGACACATGTGCAGAGTTATTTACAGATCACCCATACACATAATGTATGTTTGCATGTAATTTGTTTTCAAGTACTCAGGGATTACCTTTAACTAAATGAAGAGTGGGATTAAGTGAACATATGGTGTTAAGAAAGCTGAAAATAAAATCCCCCTCCATCTTACTCTACCACACTTATATTGCTCATTAGGGGATTACTTCTAAGTCTGTGTGGACAAGCTTTCCGAGGAAGGAACTGACAGGCATAAAGTTTCACAGGTTATGAGACAAATCCTGCAAAATTATACTAAGTGAAAGGTATCTTGTCTTTTATTCAAATCTTGAAACTCATTTTTCACTTGTACTGTATCAATGTGTACATGTAGAGAAAGAGAAGACTCAGTGGATTCTTTTGACTCGTTATCTTAGGTGGGTTTTTTGTAAGTCACACTATAATCATAACTGAATGCTGCATTCTTATTAAATACCTTTTTATAAATGCAACTGGAAAGCTCACAAGCCTACACTGAAGAGACAGATTTTCAATCAGAAAAATCTATACATTTATTTTAAAAAGTTACTTGTGAAATTAGACTTAAATCCCATGATTTTTCCTGATTATTTACCTGACAACTAAGCATAAAACAGACATGAAAAACTTGCAACATCTACTGTATATACCAACTGAAAAACTGGATAACACAGTGTGAAACTAACAGCAAGGACAGAGCCCATGGTCCCCCAGCAACTCCATGGGTTTGTATTTAGCCAGTGTAGCCCAGTTCATGCTTACCAACCTCAGTGAGTTCTTCTGGTCACCTTGGAAGCACCTTACTGGCACTTCTCTTTCTTGAGCTGTGTGTGTGTTTGTATGCTGGGTGATTCTGCTGTCCTGTTACTCCCTCCAGGGCCTCCAGATCCTCCCAGAGGTCTGTTAACATTAACTAATTTGCCCAGCCCAGTATACCCTCTTCACATAAGCTTCAAATCCTTGTAAAACTCATCAAAATCTAACCATCTCTTCCACTTCTACTGATTAGTTGTCCTCCTATAACTACAAGCTATCTTGTCCTTTGTGTTCTCAAATAAACTCTCTGGACCAATCTATGAAGCCACTGCATGGTCCCCTAAAAACCTCTTCCATCTGCACCCCATTTTGACATCTGTGAAGTTGATAACACCACCAAAGCAACCAGTAGGAATACAAATGTTTCAGAGTAGCAATCTGCCAATGCTTACAGTGCACAAAATCGGTGTGCAACTGCCCATTTTTATTTTTGCTGTTCTTGTCCTTCCTTTCCTATTTCCTCCACAGGATATTTTTCCATTTTTTTCATTGTGTCAAAACTCATTTCAGCTTTTTAGTAAAACATATGTCCCCTGACACATATGTGTGAGTATCTGGCATAAACAAGCACTGAGAGCAGAGGCAGGACCTGGGTTGCCACACCCCTACTGCTGCCTGTGCTGTCAATACTGAGTCAGGCAGCAGGCAGCAAATCCCACAGATCCAGGCTGCATCAGGTGTACAACAGACTGGCTGCCCTAACAGCCAGTGTGTGAGCAGTACACCTGGTGCCCTCGGAACCAGTGGGCAGCTGTCTGGTTAAAGTGGCCAGCCTGGAGACCCTCAGCTACTGAGCCACCTGGCCAGAGTGACAGCTCCTGCAGGGCTGCTTCAGCAGCTCCAGGCAAATAGCTCCATCCATCTTATTCCATCAGGAAAAATCTTTTGCACAGGAGCCTGAGTTCTGTTACAGTACAATAATCAATGGTACAAAAGAAGCCTGGTCTTTTAGGGGCTTACCCCTGCTGATTTACAATGCATTGGAGAACATTCAAGGTGACAGGCTGTGCTCAAGTCTCACCAGAAATGGGATCTGGGCTGCAGCTGCATGCCTGTCCCCAAAGCAGGTTGTGTTGTGGTGGCAGTGGGGGTTACAGCTCTGTAAGCTGGGCTGCATGTCTGCTGTAGCAGGCAGCATCCTGCACTGCCATCTCCTCTGCTAGGACTGCAGGGGATTGAGGGGTGGTGCCAGGCCCCTTGCAGCTGCAGGAGGATGTGGAAGGCTGTTAATGCACTGGATGTGGCAAGGCTCTTAATGCACTGGCTATTTCCTGAGAAACTCCTCTACCACAGCCTAAAAACAGTGGTGAGTAGGGCCTGTGCAGCTGGGACAGGCTGGGGAAGTGAAGATTCAAACTGCAGCTGTGTCCCCTTTAAATAGTTTATGAGTGGTACTCACTTTGGGTTTTGTTTTACAACCAAGCAGAAACCAGCCCCAGCAGCACCCCATATGTTCCTTCTCTTTTGTTTTCTTGGGCATGTTTATTGTACAGGTTTACTTAGGATCTAGCTGGGACTATTTCATGGGTTTGTTGTGCACATTACCAAAGACATGAGACTGAGCCCAACACCTGTGTTTAAAATATTATGGCTGTGTCTGAAAAGTCAGAAAAATGGGCATTCTGAGCTATTCTTAAGCCACTGTAAACAACTTTAGCTAGCTAAATAGAAATCCTGCCACTAAATACAAGTGTCAGATTGCAACCAGATTCTCAGCATGCCAAGCCCACATCACTGTTGTTCTAGATTTCCCTTTCACTGAGTAACCTGGCAGTGCCTTGTGTTAAACAGCTGACAGCAGAATGCTGTTACCTGCTCATCTGACTGCTCCTGTGCAGTTCCACCTCTCAGTGTGTGACAGTGCACTCGCAAGAATCCTGGGACATACTGAAGGAAGAAGCTTAACTTCTCTTCCAGATGAGAATGTGCCCAGAGCCTGAATTACCAATGTTCAGAAAGTGGTGTGCAGAATAGTGTATGTATAAAAGCTCAGACTTATCCCTTGGAAACAAATGTTCTCCTTTCAGAAAAGATAATTCTCCTTCTACCACATCCTTTGGTCTCCAAAACATCCCTAACCCCATCTGCTCTGTCCCCATCTTACCCTTGCTCTATGTAAGGTATATCTAATCAATTTGCTGTTTCTGTTGACCCATAATTGGACAGCTTAATATAAATCACTTAATAGCAATTCACTCCAGAGCGAAGGTTCAGCCTATTTGCAACCTTCTGTAAGTGTTTCCCACCTTAGGATTTCAAGATCCAAATGGCTCCCTAAGTGTTGATGTATTTGCTGCCTCCTTTGAAACTAAAGAATCCACAGGTGGCAACGAGATGTATGCAAGCAACACATGCTGCTAATTCTCACTGAAAGTCTAAGATTAAGGCTAAGTCCACTGAAAGACTGTGCCATTATATGAGTATCAGTCAGAGAAAGGAAATTTTGACAGTATTTATAATCCTAACATATAAGTGAGTGTCCTTTGAGGAAAATATTTTGGTCACCATGGCGAATGCTGAGCTAGTGTAAGCTACACGGGTTAAGCATATTTATTTTCCTTTGCATTAGTTGTCCCTACAGTAGGACTGTGTTTGAACAGTTGGTACATTCAATCTAGCACAGACCTGACACATAGTTCCCTGCTACATCCATTCCTGTTCCTTTCTGATCAAGAGTCATGTGGGATTAGCACAATAAATCTAGACTACAGCACAGAAGCAGTGCTCATTTTAATTTTTCTAGTATTATTCAGTTTGTGATACAGTCAAAATATAGCTGGAACCCAGTGTTTGTATTCAACTTTACTGTGTATTTAACACTGCCTTTTCCACTGAAATGTGTAATCTGTACTGAAGAGAATACTTCTGCAGCACAAATTCCCTTCTGTCTCAGTATTAATTGTATAAAAATAAGGTCAATTATAGTATTTTAAATTCATGTGGTGGTGTTGTTTGCTTCTGCAAAATCAGCCTTCAGTGAATACTTACCACAGCATGGAAGATAGAGCTGGAAGGGGATAAGCCAAGAGTGCCTAATGGTTCACTGCATGAAAGTGAGTTTCTGATGAAGCTGAAGCAGAACCACATGAAGCTAGAAAAGGTCTCAAACCTGGCTGCTTAAAGTTAGGAATCTATGTATCAATGATTAAATGCAATGGCCTGGTTTTCCAAAATGGTTGACAGGCATCCATATCCTCCATCCATATTGAAATCAATAGGCATTGCATATGCTTAACACCCTGGAAAACCAGGGCACTTATATTTAGAGTTTAAATATTTGGAGCTTAAATTTCAACTACTAGAGTTAAAAGTCAGAGCATCCATAGCCTATTTTTAAGTAGGATGTCTGAGCTAGTGCTAGAGGTTACAGTTAGCTAAGATAAATTATTCCTATGCTGACCCCCCCACTGCCTCCAAAAACATGACCCTTATACTAAGATACCTTAGCTGTAGCCTATGCTGCTAACCGAGAAACTTTATTTGAGAACCGTTGTTGGAAACCCTTTCTACAACAGTGTTCTTCATGGATATTAGCCCTAACAGTCAGCATTTCCATTAAATTTGAATGCAATTGTTATCAAAGTACGGTTTGGTCCATTTGGTTTAAAAGAAAGAATCAAAAAAAGCAGAAAAAGTGGCTGTGCAGTTTGCATCCTGGACAGAGGTACCATTGCCCTCTGCAAAGAGCTGGGTGCCTGGACCCTCAGTGCTCTGAAGCTCTGCTGGCTGGACTTCAGGTGGGGGAAGGCTGAGGGTTTGGGGGAAATCACCTCGAACAGCTGCTCACAGGCAGGACTGAACTGGCATAATCATTCAATCACATTGCCCAAATCCTTTGCCAGTAAAGGCCTAGCCAAAAGCAAACATAGATAAAGGAGTTTCCCTGTTTCTAATCCATGAAATAGAAACCTTATTTGCTTCTCACTGCTTGGCCTGGGAGGCTGAACAGGTGATCTGCTTTTTTGGTTAACGATTGCTATAGCGATTGGCTCCTCTTGAGGGTACAGAGGAAGAGACACTGGTTTGTGTTTCCCACTTAGCTCTGAAAAAGTATCAAGGACCACTTTTCTTCAGTCTTTGGGATCTTAGTGCCTACATTTTTCTTTGTGCCTGAATCTGTGCCTGACCACAAAAAGTCATTATGCCACAGGGTGGAACTTGGCTTCATCTTTCCATTTGTCACATGGGGCATTAGAAGACAGTGCTAGTAGCTACAGCACTACTTCACAGTCACCACTGTGTAGAGTCCATTCTCTCACCACTAAGGAAGAACATTGGGTTGTTACTTCAGACACTCATCAGAGCAACACATGCAGCTCTGCTCATAACTACCAGTTCTATGGACGCAGAAACCAATCTTTGCTTGATATTTTGGCCTGTGTTTAATAAGGTACTGTAGGTACCAGTGGTCCCAGGCAAGTCTCTGCAGTGCTGTGTAGCTGGCTTGGGGCCCAGCAGAAGCAGGAGCACAGCCTGATTGTCATTTTGTGCTGGTTTAAGTTAAAATTGCAGTCACAGTGTTTCTGGAGTCTCAGTGATACTCTTGCATGTGCATAACTATCTTTAGTATGAACTTCCAGCATGTAGCCCATTATTATGCATGCTGGAATAGAAAAGGTCTCTTAAACATATACAAGTTCTTTCAAAGAATTTACTCATCACCAATCCTTATTTTGAAATGTCCTTGTAAGCATGAGATTCCTGCACACATTTTCTCTTTCATTTATTTCTGCTCCAACACCAAGACCTGATGGTCACAGCCTGCTCTCCCTGATTTGTCTGGTGGAAGGAAATTGAGGAAAATCACTACAATGCTGGGTCTATTTCTGCAGGGTTTGAAAAAGGATTTAAATAGTAAGTACTGCCAAGAGATTGCAGGAGTCTGAATCCTAATTTTCAAATATTGTTTGGAGAGTGCCAATGGTCCTTTATGTTCTAGAGGCCAAGACTTCCCCAGTTGTGTAAAAAAAAGCTCTCAGAAGGCAGCTCTGTGTTAGGTTATCACTGTGCTGTTCAGAAGTGGGGAAGGCTGGTGTTCATGCATCCTGCAAAGCCCTGACTCCAACCCACCTAACACAGGAAAGACTCTTTCTGATTTTAATGGGTTTTGGACCAGATTTTACCCATGAGTAGCAGTGAATGTTGGTGTGACCCAGATTCAAGAATGAGGTTGCTGGGTACATTTTACAGGTAAATAGTGAGTACTAGTGAGGACCATGATAACAATGCAGGCTCCCTAGAGCAACCTCAGAGCACTCTGCATGACTGAATCTGCCTCAAGCCATGACCTGCATCTTCAGAAATCTTTCTGACATTGGGTAATTTATTCTTTCAATACATCTGCAGGGAAAACTCCATGACTAGGTTATAGGAAAAGAAGTAGCAAGGGAAGCAGGGATGCATTTGTGCAGAAGTGCCGAGGAGCTTTTGACGAGTGTGAAAAAAGCTGAGGGTGTACCTTCTCTGTCAAAAAACCACAAAAAACCAAAACCAGGCTTCTTCTTACTTCTATCTACAAAGAGATTTTGTCTGAAAGCCAGAATTAAAACTCAAAAGTTCCTGGCTTAGACCAAAACCCCGCTGTGGGATAGTGTTTCATTATAGAAGTTACTTATCTACCAAAACTATTTAAAGACAGGAAGTGTTATCTGTGGTTAGGATTAATCTTCTCTGTCACATAGCCTGTCTCCCGAATGAGAGATTAATGCGGAGTACAGCTTTCTGACAGGCAAGAAGCATCGTATGGATTTTGTTAATTTCTGTGGGAAGAAGCAAAGCCAAGTAAATTGCGCCATGCATTGCACGTTGGAACACTGTTGGCCAAAAATAGCTCAGCTCAGACTGCTCATTGTGCCAGACCTGACAGACAGAAATGGGCAAAGAAACCTCTATCACACCCCAGCGTCCATGTCTACCTTGCCAAAAAGGGAGAGTGACCAAAATACTGGCCATGCAGCAGAAGTAGGCGGCTTCTGCTTGTCCTGACAAACTTCAGCACTCCTTCAAGAAAAAATGAAAGTGCAAGAAAAGCAGGGCACAACAGGGAGGTAGAACAAACACATAGAATGTCAACATGGAATGGCAACATCAAAGATGCTGGTTGAGGAGCAGAGGCAGAATGGAAGAAAATGTGGCAGCTTCAGCTGGCATTTGCTGCCTTGCGTCCTCAGTCAGCCATTGGCACCTTGACCACACACACAGCAGGCACACAGACAGGGCACGGTGAAACCCGGCTGCCAAGCATCCTCTCTGGGCTCTTGTCGTGCTGCCAAGTTGCAGATATAGTGCACTGCCCTTTGTGCACATTCACAGAGGAGAGGAACTTGTGACAATAACCCAGGATAAGATTTTACTTGTTTAACTTGAAGGAAGGAGGTCATCACATATATCTTTCATCTTCCCAGATGGGGCTGCCTTGTCTGCTTTGCTATTTGTATAGCCATCTACACAGCTGAAATATTTGCATTTTTTTCCCGTGCCCTGCAGCCAGAGCAGCACTAGTTGAGCTGGTAAAATGCCAGACTCTTACTCAGTTGTAAGACTGAGCTGGTGATCTCGTCGGCTTTGTTATGTTATTGTCGGCCACAGCAGCAAGATAGCAGACATCACCACCAAGATCATCAAAGATAACATTCACTCTTAAGGAAAAAAAACCAAAACTGGGTCATAAATTACAGTATAAATCTATTTCTAGGCTGAAATAATATCTATTATTATCAAAACATGTATCCTAGAAAAAGGTCAGGGCTTGACCTGCTTGTTTTGGATGATATTATGTGCTGCTGTTGGTAATGATATGATTGGAGCCATATGGGATCTCCAGAAAATTATGTGTTAATTATGCATTAATGTGATCGGTTCATGTGTGCCTAATGCCTGGCTTTCCAGCGCTGATGTACAGTTTATTCCCCAGCAGATCAACTACATGTGAGAACTTCAGGGATAAATACAGGAAGCTGTTACTTGAAGACAAAGGAATCTGTAGCATGACTCCTTTTATTTTTCCCCTTAAAATGATGATGGGCTTGTTAATTTCAAATTAGAATTATTCCTGCTTTAGTGGAGGAGAAGATAGTTTTTGAAGTAAAAGACAATAGAACACTGTCTTCTTGTGTGCTACAGCCTGAGTGTAACACAACAGGATCAACCTACTGCAAACATCCCCCGTTTATTTTAGCAGGACATGTAAAGATTATTTTTAATCCTTTGAGTGCTTTGTACCTTTAAGATGGTATTTCTGAAACCATGAAAGGCTCGTTGTGACATTAAGTATTGGTTACTTACAACACAGCTCACACAATGTTTTTGTGATACATTACTGAATTAAAACACTTTGTATTTTCACTCTTCTTAAAGATCTCAAGTTGCAATGATCCGATGGGCAGCTTAGAGCTCTGACACACTTCTTGTCCTCAGTTGTCCTTACATACTGCTTGGAAGGGCTGGGTAGTGGCCAACATCCCTTCCAGTCCCCAGTGACACAGGCTCAGACATGAGAGCTGCATCAGAGCTGGCCAGGAAAGCACAGGGTAACCATGCTGTACACTGTGAATGGCTGCACCATTCAAGTAGAACTGTTTCATACATTCATTACATGTTGTGTTTGGAGAGGGCACTCAGGATCTGAAGGCACTGCCTGGCAGCTCAGCTTCACTTCATCCCAATGAAAATAGGGTGTATCTTCTATACTGCTGGAGACACGACAAATGAAACCGTGCCTCAAGACACAGCTGGGCCTTCTCTGTGTTACTTTTTCCCTCCGTGCTGCTTTAGTCTTTTCAGACTGCTCCTTATGGGCAGCAGGCTGTGGGCATGCGTTTCTCTGCAGATAGCACTGTTCCATGCCTTTGAAGAGCCCTGGTGTTGTAGTTTGCTCTTTTCTTTGTTCCCTCCCATGTAAATAGAGGGGTGGATGTTTTATAGATAAGGGTTGGGAAATGGCTGAAAGTGTGTGTCTATGAAACATAATCAAACAAAATGAAAGCTGGGACTGACCCTTGAAATTTCACTGCAAACATTTTCATGCATGCAAGTGGCTTAGTTGATTTCAGAGGGGCTGCTAGTTCATAAAGGCCATCTGTGTGGAAGAGACAGCAAGATGGACCCTTTGTTTATTGATATGATAATATAGCTAGCTTGAGGCTGCTACACTGAGATTGTGATAAAGGATGTCTAAGAAAGATAGCAAGTTCATAAAGTATTTCATTTTAAAGCATGTAGAATATTATTAGCAGAGCAGCTGTAGGTTTTTATATCATTTCATAATGCATGTGATGTGGCATTTTGAAATTAAACCCTTTTTTATGGCTGTCTTTTGTCATGTACATCGTGACCAAGAGCTCTCCTTTTCTAGGGCATTCTCTACCCAAGTGTGCACTAAGACTCAGACACCTTTGATGGGTAAGGACCTTTAAAGCACAAAACCATTTTCCAAGAAGAAAATGGGGTGAGTTTGGCAGATTGAACTGACTAGCTCTAAGGAAGAAACAGCCTGTGTTTTTGCATCCCTGCAACGGAAGAGCTGAGACATTCCCAGGCGTGGCCCTGGCAAAGTCCAGTGCCCACGTATTTCTGGAATGAATGCCAGCTGCCTCCACGTCTTCTCGCTCACACACTGTACAGTCAAAGCCATGGGACTTGCAGAGAACTCTGCAAATGACCTCAGGGGATAGTAATCTAGGACCTTTAGCTCCTAAAAAAAGAGACCCCTGAAACTAAACTCTTATTACTAGAGGACAAGAGAGCCTTTTGAATGAAGAACAGAACCTGAAAATTCTTTGTGCTTTCATTCCTGAAGGAGCTCCTGGGCGTTTCACCTCAGCCATTAATTCTTCCAAACAAAAACAGTGCAAATTTAGAACTCATCCTGATTGCTTTAAAGAAAAAGACAGGCTCACGGAAGTACATAGCTGAAATATAAGTCCTAGGTCACAGAAAGGGTAAAGGACTCCCACCACTATGTTCAGCCAACAAAACCTGCCATCTTCCACTACAGACATGGAGGAGGTTCCAGATCATTCCGTGAACTTGAGAAAACCACTGAATCATTTCTTGGTTTAGTTTCCTCATCTCTGAATAAGGAAAATTTTTTTGCAGAGAGGGATTTAGCTTAGAGATCTATGGAAAGCTCTTTCTACTCTGAAGGAAGATATGACAAGTATATGACAATGTTGTGACATACATAAAAAAAAGCAGCATTAAACCCAGTTTCCCTGTAACAGTCTTGTAAACAACCAGAACCTTCCAGTGGATGTGCTAAAATCAATGACATCTTCACACATCTAGGTCCTTTTGAGGCTCAGCTGCCAAACATGACCTTGTAAAAACATTACATTCCTATGAAAAACAAGCCTGGACACTGATAAGCAGTACTGGAAAATTACACTTGATCCAGCAGACCAAGAAGCATTAGATTGTTAATCTCTTATCCCTTCAAAGATCTAGTCCACTTAGAAATGAAAACCCATTGTTACCAAGGCAAGGAAGCACCTTTTCACTGGATTAACTGCTGACTACATAATGTCTTTCTTTTATATGCCAAAGCCTGTGCTGCACTGTGCCCTCTCTTCTCCCTCCCAAAATACTGCTGTAGATAAAGTGAGCAACTGCTCCCTGCAAGCTTCTACTGCCTGCAGGCCATCCTCTCTGAGCCGCCTGTGAAACCAGTCATTTTACCTTCTCTTATACTTCCTGCAGCAGAAGGCAGGTTCATACAGGCTCCCCCAGTCTGCCCCTGCACATCTCTCTCTCTCCCCCTCTAAATGCAGTCATACCTTTGCCTGCTATGTTTGTTTGGGTGGGCTACAAACCAGCACAACCCTGCCCAGGATGGCAGGGTAGGGGCCCAGGCACCACCCTGCATCGGTGCCTATTCCAGTCCTTGCCTGTGTAGTTCAGGGACACCATCTGTCCCTTCCCTCACCTCTCCCAGGCTCATTCCAATCCCCACCCACCCACACCTTAATCTAGTATCTAGCATTTAGATTTGACTGACTTTCAAAGTATAAATGGGTCAGATCCTTTAGCATAGGCTGATAGGTTGTGATTGGAGTTCTTTGCGTGCTGAGTCACCCTGGCAGCAGATGTCATCTGCTTCTCGTTTGAGGGAGAGGCACAGCAAATTAAAAATGCAATATGCACTGCTAAAATCTTATACAGCTGTATTCAGCAGAGATGAGTGGGAGTTCAAGACAGTAAAATTACAGGGGGTTCTACTACGAAGGCAAAAATTCAGGGGAAAAGCTTTTGTATAAGCACTTAGTTCAGTTACCCACGTGTGCTTCAGTAACTGGCTAAATATAGAACACCCAAACTATTGCAAAAGCAAGGAAAATGGAGACCCAGGAAAAATAAACCACTGACAGTGATGCAGGAAATACTTCTGAATGAAACCATTCCACTGCAGCCTTTGTAATGTTCTCAGAAGACCACAGTTGTAAAAAATGAGTCATTCCTGGGCTTGAGTGTAACATTGACTTGACATTATTGGTGAGGGATTGCAAGGGATCCATGTGGTAGCAGGGTAAACTGTGTTTGTTTTTACACACATCTATAAAGATACACATCACTAGAAAATCAAAGCAACAACCACAACATACCAAAGACTTTCCATAGGAGACAGAGAGCCTAATTCTCTGAGAGCCAGTGACCCCAGCTGCTCTCAGAGCTGAGAACGTCACTCGCTGTCAAGGCCTGACCCAGAAGAAAGGAAATCAGGGCTGCATTTCATTATTTTGGCACAACAGACTTCAACAGCTGCAACTAGGGTTAATGAACTGCAAGGCAACTTTTAGAGGCACAAACCCCATCAGCCTTCCCTCAGAATCAGACTCATTTGTTTCCCTGAAAATCTATCAAAATCATTGCAAAAACAAGGTCCTTTGTATGAGGCTCAAGCTGCTGGAGTGGAAAAGACACCCTGAGTAAGCATAGGTCAAATGGGGTTAAGCTTGTTTCTTCCAAGAGTTATCTGCAAAGGATTAGAATCCAGCAGCACCACTGGCCACCAAATGTGCTCAGACATCTCAGCTGAGCTCTTGGTATCTCTCAGCAAAAAGATTGGGTTTTTGTTCCTCTATTTATTCTCAGTATATGTTTACAGTACTTAGTGGCAGTTGACCTTGGAAAAAAACCCCATACTTCTAGACTTGTATTTGTTGAAAAGAGGGAAGTTTTTACTGAAATAATTGCCTCTTCTTCACAGGAAAGAAATCAGTAGTTTTTTACTGGACTGAATCTTCTGAAAGTGCAGCATCTCGGCTGGCTAGCTGGGTTCGTGGTTACCCGCTGCACTCCTCCTACAGTGCAAATTCTCAAAGCAGAAGTTTTTAAGCTTTAAATAGTCACAATTGTAACTGTAAATGTCCTGTCTTCTTCCTTTCCCTTTAAATCACCTTCAGCCTGGTATCTCACTCCAATTTCAACAGGATTTCAGGAGAGAGCAGCTGAGCGCTCTTTTGTCTTTTACAGCCTTTAAGACAAAGATTTTCAAAGTTTTTATAAGATTAAAAATTTGTAGGGCTAAGTAGGGGATTTGAAATACCTAGTTCCAATGAATAAGATTTGAGGCAGTAATTTCCCAGAAGGTGGCTTGGAAATACCCTCCATGTGAGTCACCATTCCCTCCCAAACCTGGGAGACTCACATAGATGAGGTTTGTAGAGCTTCCTACAACTTCACCTTACCTCAGTCCACCTCTACACTGCCCCTGCAGGAGTCAAGCTCACAGGGCTTCCCACGTGCTGTTGGGAGGCAAGTTTCACCCAGTAGAACTGGAAAGCACTTCAGATCATACCATGAGATTTGGATTATTTTAATTTTGTAGGGTTTTTTTTCTACTGAGATCTATTAATAAGCACATTTGATGAGACTGGAGGGGGAAAAAAATCTCCAAAAAATAGACGCCAGGGAACTATCTCCAGTTAGCTCATGGATTACTCCTGTCTTCTTTTCCAATGATATTTGTTCTTTGAAAGCATGGACTCTGTTTCATATTTACCAAAGTGAAAGCTATCATATTAATGAAATCAAAGTCCTTGTAAGTAATTCAAGGAGGTGAGCGACAGTCTTCTTCAAGTGGTCATGGATTCCATGGTCCTGCCTGTGAAATTTCTCTGGAGAGACTGGCACAGCCTGCAAACTTGCCTTAAATTTCCACCATTTTATTCTGCCAGGGTCAAGACAAGATTGGCCAGAGGACCCTCCTCCTGCCATAGGGCTGTAGTTGCTGTCATCCCCACAGCATGGGCAGGGCACTGGAATGCAGAGTCCTTTGCTCCAAAGTGATCCTAAATCAAGCTTTGTACAGCAGACAGGAGGTATTCACATCCAGCATTTTGGTTTGAGGCCCATCCTGAATAAAAAAGGCTTTTCTTTACAATACAGTGTTTGAATTTAGAAATGAACAGTATGTGTTAAAAATGACTATGCCAGTTTGCAATACCCTCCCTGTACCTGTATTATCAGGGAAGAAGTGCCCAGGAAACAAAACCCTGAGCTATATTCAGTCCTGGTGTTAGCCCTTGCATCCTCATTCTATCTGATTATTTATTTTGCAACCCAGAGTACAAACCTAATCAGAATTCCCCATCCTCATTGCTTATATAACAACTTTCTATACTCCCCCATCCTTCTGTAAGCTTTACTCTGAAAGAAAAAAGAAAATTAGAGGGTACAAATATCTCCTAAAAATGCAAGTTGCCTGATCCTTGCTACCTTTTAAAGGATATGGGGTAGTGGGAGACCACACTTCTAGCAATCAGGGCAAGTAAATAGGAGTTTAGGGCATGTAATTCTGTCTGATGGCACTAAGTCTGTCTTTTGGCTCAGTTAAATCAACATAAAATGTGTTTGGCACAGTATTTGTTGTGATTTTCTCTCCTCTTCCTTGCTATTTAGACTCAGTGCCTCTATGCATCTGACTGTTTTTAAAGATCCAATGGGTGATTTTTCAACATTTTTTCAGCTCTCAAAGTTAGATCACTGGAGCTATTTTCCTTGGACGGGTTTTAAGCATATGGACTGTTGACTACCTTCTTGATCTGGTCTCCTGCCAGTGTGAATATTTTTGTCAAGGGATCTCCCTTCTGTTGTGGTGCAGGCATTGCAGGTGGGTGCTGCGAGGTGTCTAGCTGTCTTTTGTGAAGTAACCAGAGGTGTCAAAAAAGAGAAATTCAGGCTACTCTGAAAACAGCCTGCACTCTCAGTAGCAAATGTGAGACAGATACAAGGTCAATTGTCTGCTTTCTTGTGGAAAGTCTTAATAAGAATATAGAAATTCAGTCAGAGAAGAGTTGAGAGAGCCCCTGGTGTCAGCAGACTGGGGAGGTTTATACAGTGTGGCTCAGTCACTCTTGATCTCTTATGTTAGAGATAGAGAGCTTACAGTTTTGCAAGAGTCCTAGGAGATTATGTGGTTCTCAATAAATTAAAACATCCAGTAAATTAGCCCTAACTACTGCTTTCAGAGATCGCTTTCTTCTCCTCCCTCTTGTCTCCCTCTGACAAAACCAACATGGTCAAGTTTAGGATTTGTAGTTGGTGTCTGTTTTAAGTACAGAGCCATAGAAAGCCATTTAAACCTTTATCACAAGAAAAACTGGCTGACAGAGTCTTGGGTTTATGGGGCAACACCAGAGCTAGCACACAAAGTATCCAGCATTTCAAACAGCTCATTCACAAAAAAAATCTGTGTACTGCATTCTGGAGGGAGTCAAATCCTATTTGCCTTTTGGGAGTTGTCACATTGAAGCCAATTGGATTACTCATTTGTTTGACCAAGCAGGATTTAACCCTCCAAGAAACAAAATGGATTTGCTAAATGAAAGGGATTAGGTTTTTCTATGTAATACTGTGGAGAGAGATATTATGCTTTCTTTTTTGTTGTTTTTTGTTTTGTTATCACATAACAAAACAAAATACAACAAAAAGAAAACAAAAGGCATCTGTCCTCATTCTTTTTTTTTGGTGCAATATGAAACAAGAAGTAGAAGAGGACTCTTCTGTGCCCTATGCATCTTAATCTTAGTTAATCAACACCTTGATTTTGTTTAAATCAGCATGCAAGTGCCAGTGGATGCTTTCCAGTATCTAGGTCATTACAGGCTAAATTGGTTTTGAGGGTGGAGCTCCTCTCTTGTCTTTGAGACAGGGTATACTGTTTGGTCTTAGGCCCAGAGTAATCTGTAGTGGGTTTAAAGTTGGACATAGTTTCTGATCTGTCAGTGCTAGAGGCTGGTAAACCAGCGGCAGGTATTAGCCATCCTTGGGATGTACTGATACTGGGAAATAGGCTGCCTATGATGATGGCTTACAACATAACAGATCCTGTCTTTGACCCTTTCTTGAAAGTGAAATAAAGTTTACATTCAAGGTATTAGTCTGAGTTAGCACTGCATTTGGATTCATTCAGCACAGAAGGAAAAAGTAAATAGGCAACAGGTCCTTTTGTACTGGAAGAAATTTCATCTCCTGAATCGGCACACATGAGAGAGGAATGGTGCTGCTCTATAAGTGAACAGCCTCTGTATGGCTGGAGTTAAAGAAATTGCAGCCACACTGCACTACAACTCTCACCTTTTGTCATCCTTCCCAGACAGCCAAGACTGAAGTCACTGAGCATTCCTAGATTTCCATGGTCTTCCTGGAAGACACGTGTACTTCCAGATGCATCCTGTATCGTGGTCAGTGCATACTGGCCATCCACTCATGAGCTCTGCTGCAGTGCCAGCAGCCCCAGATTTGATAAGCTGGGCTCTGACAGGCAGTAGGAGACAGATCCAGTCCTTCACCTCTCTGCTTTTACAGAAGCAGGGAGCAGCAGCTCCTCTACGGCAAGTCTCATGGGCAGGGTGATACCATCCAGGCTGAAAGTAACTGCCACATTCAGACTGTGATCTGCCTGGTAGCCTCTGCATTTGTACCCTTATGTGGCTCAGTGATTCCTTTTTCTGCTAGACCTGTGTTCTATCATGAAGTTGGCTCTCTTAGCACTTACACTGTTCTGAAATCTTGAAACCCAAAGTATAAATGTGGAGCAGCATCTGCATCACATGTAATGAAAATTGTCTACAAGATAGGAATAAGCCTTTACAGCAAATTGAAATTTATGCTTCTCAAGACAAGGGGCAATACTCAAATGAGTGAGATGAGAACCTGGCAGAAATATAAGCATGTCTGTTTGGAAGATCCCATACAGATAAACAGTCCTTATTCTCCATCAATTTATGTAACTGCAGTTAGGCAGAGGGAGGAACAGTATGCAGCCTTTCAATATGAATGTTTCTGAATCTGATAAGTATGAATCTATTACTGATTGCAGTGCTATCTTTGAATTAGTTTTTATTCCTCCCCCAATTAAGGGAGACCCAAAAGAGGAGTGGCTTCACAGTGGACAGTCACTTCCATCAATGCTAAAAAGTTCTGAGTGTTGTATCAGTTCATACCAAGTCCAAGATTCAGCACAGGAGGGGGCAGCATATATGGGGAAGAGATTTATATGTACATTAGTTGTCTACATAAATCTGTCTCCCTCCCGAAAAACAGCTGTGAGCTCCACAGACTCAGGATAACTGTAAGACACAGAGGGTGGAAGATTTATTATTTCTTTTGAAACTTCAGCAATTGATGCTATTCATCTGCCAAATGACAGATCTCTTGGTGGCAAGGATTTCATGTTCAACCAGACTGCTATGTGACATAGCCTGAAAAGTTTGCAGTCTGCTATGCAAAGAAGAGAAGGAGAGAAAAGTTTGCTCAGTAGCAGCTGTAACCCATGAAAAGCAAAACAAATTCCACTCTGGAAAGGGGCTGCCCCTCTATGTCCAGCTACTACAGTATGCACAGCAGATTAGGGACCTCTGTTTTCCCCTCCAGAAGGCTTCTGTTTTACTCATGCTGGTACAAGGGAGGAGCAGAAGGCATTAACTGAGAAGCAAGTGAGGTTAAAGATGGGTGTTTTCAATCAGTTGAATGATCAAACTGTGCTGCAAGTTAAATTCAGGCTGATGTAATAGATCCCTCAAACTACCTCACTTTTCCTGTTGCTGCTCAGGCAACCAAAGCCTAAGGCCTCTGTTGCTGGGGAACAGACAATGCAGGATTGCTTATACCTCTGCTGTACTAATTATTTTCCCCCAGCTGCTGCAGAAAACATCTGCCCTGTGCTTATATTCCAGGTTGTCACATCATCAGACAAGGTATCAGGAAAAGCCAGCGCTCTTCCTGTCTCTAAACACCTCAGAGAGATAGAAAGAAGTTCAGCCAGGAGAAAAGCTCCTCTGTTGTAATGATGAGTGTTACAATGTTGGCTTGTGGGTTTTCCACCATTAGTGGGAGGAGAAGGAAAAGCTTGTCCTTGCTTCAGAGGAACAAGGAAAGCACTGTGTGTGAGGGGATGCAGCAGCTGGCAGGAAGCAAGAAGAGAGGCTCCATAAAACACGAGAGATGCTCTGCTCTGCTGGATGCTGTAGCCCGTCCTCAGACTGTTACATGAGGGGAGAGCTCTTGCCTGGCTGAACACTGACTCTCAGGCATTTACTCCTGTGGTGTTTCCCTTCTCTGCTCTGTTGCCCTGAGGCACAGAGGCACTGTACAGGCAAAGCCTTCTTCAAGACTGGCTTCATTGACATTCTAAGCCAGACGTGGGTGATGGTGCCTGGGGACTGCATTAAAACTGCTTATTTTTCCTTCTAATCTATCAGAAGACTTTGCCAAAGTATCTTCAAATGCAGCAGAAATGCCTGTGATTTTTGGGCTTTCCTGGTGTCCTTAGCTTCTACAAATTACAGGAAGGGTGAGCAACACATAATGTTCATTATCTTCTAAAGGAGGCTTTTTATTATTACAGTGCCAAACTAGGAGAGAGCATGGAAAGAGCAAAGCAGGCAGTGACTATTATTTGAGTAGCTGTGCTCTTCAAGGCTTGAAGAGGTTTGCTTTGAGCTGTTGTTGAATAACCCTTGCTTTTGGTGCAGCTGGGTGGCTATTCCCCAGTACAGGGCTGCTGGGATGAATCCAGCCCTAAGCTTTCCAGAACAGGGCTGCTGCAAAGAGTGACACACAGCTTTTTTCTACATGGGAATATCAAGACAGGAGTAGCGATAAAAAAAATAGGTCAGAGTATTTCTATTTAAAGTACTTGTCAAGAAATGAAAAGGTGCAGCTTGGGTTTTCTGGTTTGCATCTCAACATTTGTGAGGACTGTGATTGTGCCAGAGCTGAACCGGCAGCCTCAAGTCCCGGTCACTCTGGATAGGGTGAGGCTGCCCAAGGCCACCTTGTGATACTGCCTGCAGCACAGCCACCTGCAGGCTCCTGTGCCTGGAGCTCCTGCTTCGTGGGGAGTAACAGGACATGCAGGAAAATGTTCACAAGAGGTAAAAAAATGCTCTTACAGTCTTGGCTTTGTTGGGGCTAAATATCTGCCAGGCTGATCTGGAATAAAATAAAGCACAGTATCAGATCAAATTGACTAATAGCAAAATCCGATTAACTGTGCATTTTCTCACATACAAAGGCCAGTCATGGGGTCCTCAGTAACAGTGGTCTCATTCTGCAGAGCAGATCTTATTTTACATTCTTGCAGCCAGACACTCAGTTGATGTAAGTAACTATATCTCCAGGCTGTAGCCATC
Source organism: Hylia prasina (assembly GCA_013397195.1). NCBI lineage: Eukaryota > Metazoa > Chordata > Aves > Passeriformes > Sylviidae > Hylia > Hylia prasina. The sequence goes on along the minus strand of VYXD01014534.1, from coordinate 87,592 downwards.
CTGAATTACGCCAGCGACAATGTTGACCCACTGTTAATTGCACATATTACAATTCCCTGGAATTTCTCTTGCCACAGACTGCAGTAAAAAAACATTTTCTGGTGGTGAAAGGTCAGTAAACATATCTGAGATGAAACAATCTCTTTGTGATTATGTTTATGCTTTAAGAGTGATTTTGTCCTTCCACAAACATAACATACATGGTCTGTCTAGAAGTTTTAAGCAAAAATGCTTGTGTACAATGACTACAAATAAAACAACAAATAATTTCCACTTATAAACACAATAGCTATTCCTGAGTTTAAACCTATCTGCATGTGATTCATCCTCCTAGGATTTGCTGATGATTGCTTGCCTGTTTCCTTTACTTACGGGTTGTAAGACAATCCCCAGGGCAATGCCTGTTATTTTCTAATTTAGCCTGGTTTAACTAGCCCTGTTATTCAGCAGCCCTTAGAAAGACAGAACTACATTTCTGAACTTGCTTTTCCTCAAGTCAGCTGCAATCAGGCTGAAGGTGAAGAGCCTGTAATCACTTAAGTGCAGTATCAATTTTACAGCCTGTGCCTGTGTCCTCCCTGGAGCTGGATGGTTTGGCAGGGAAGACCAGTCCCCAGTGGCACAGCAGGGGCTAACAGCCACTCCAGCTTGTATGGAAGAGCTCATCCTCCTAGCCTAAACTGCTCTGGTTTTTCATAAAGTCGTTGTTCCAACCTCATCTGCTGTTCTTGGGAGAAATGCTGAACCAGCAGTCTAAGGAGCACAGACTTGTGTCTGCCCACAAGGGGCAGGAGCAGGACAAGCACCCTTGGCCCACCTGGCCTGGCTGATTTGTCCTGCAGCCAGACAGTGTGGGTCACTCTCCAGACTGTTTGCTGTGAAGGGCTACAGCAGCCTGTGGCAGTGGCAGGCAGTCCAGGAGGAGACTGGCAGTACACTCGAGCTGTTCTGAGGCGTTAGGATACTCTGTGCCTTTGGTCCCCTCTTTGCCTGCCAGGAAGGGCCCTTCCATTTAAGCCCTCTTGTCCCAGAGATGTGGCAGAGGCTCAGACACAGACCCTGTGTATGCCAGACACCATCCCAACTAAACCTGCATCTACCCAGCCAAGCAAACCTGAGGAAGCTATTAATATCCTGTGTTCCTTCCACCCTTCATGCCCACCCTGTTAAAGCACCATTGCCTTTTTACACAGCTCAGAGGCTGTTCCAGACCTATGGAAGCCATGCATAAAAGTGCCTGTCAGGCAGTGTGTTGTGCAACAATCTCAGCCTTTGGAGCAGGGGCTGTCATTTTACTTGGCTCGAGGCTGTTTCCCTTACTCTGACCTTACCAGTGAGCACCATCAGTAATCATCAAACATCTCCTGCATAACCTCCAAGAGGGTGGCAGAAGCATANACACACACACACACACATTCATTAGTCTTCATATAGAAAAGAGAGCTAAAATCAGCAGTAGGCTTTACTGCTTAATATTTCTGCCCTGGATTTCTAACTTGATGGTATGTAATGAAAAGTCACTTTGTAAAGGAGAAGGAAAATAATTACATCCCTTCAGGTTTTGCATCTAAACTGAAGACACTGTATAAAAGTATTAGTCTAAGAGCTCCACAGGCATCTTCAATTTCAGAGACATATTATATTTTACAAATCACAGAATCTAGTCTAGATTTTCATCAGAAGTATTAGCATTGATTTCTTACTAACCCTCAATCTAGTTGCATAACAGAATAAATTTAATATTCTCTTTCCCTGTTTTGGATTTTAGCCCTTCCATCATACTGCAAGGAGGTATGATTTATTTGTCCTCATAAGAACCCATAATGAAAGTACACATTGATTACACAATGTCTGACACAGCTACAGATTCCGTGCACTGCAAGTGGGTTTTGAATCTAGCGAATATGACACAGCTGAGACTGCATATGGTTTGGTGTTACATGGGAGGAATTTATGGGAGATACTTGGAAGCAGAAATCAGATTAAAGGAGAGAATTATCATTTTTTGCTCCCCTAAATGTGAACATAAATAAGGTTGTACACAGATTTTCCGCATTAGTCGAGGAAAAGGATTATGAACACTTCCTCTAAGCGATGGCATTATTAAATGCTCATTTGACATGTGAGAAGCTTTATTCTGTGATTTAAAAAGCAATGACATAGTTATTAGGCCAAACAGACCTGTATTACTTGAAATGTTAGAACACAATTGAATATAGATCATTCATTGACAGATGAATAGTTCTGATTCCTTCTTTGAATAAAGTTTCAAAACATAACAAAGAATCAATTTAATACCAGAAATAACCCATCAATAAAGCAGACATAGCACTCATCCAACCATTGTAAACACTTTGAATATGGAAATGTATTTCAGCCTCAGACTTCCATGAATTCCTTACATAGGACGGGGAGAAGATGGCTGTAAAATGTCAGCTATGTTGATGGTCTTTTTATTAGGCCATGAAATAACTTGAATCTGGTTTTCATTTGGATCTGGATTTACCTGTGTCATAAGAAATGATGGAAAGCCTTTGCTGTGAGTTATTAAAAAATGTAGAGGCTGAAGTCCTTTCCCTGTCCAGCACTTGCTGAGCCTTTGTTAGCCAGCATTGTTCACATCTGCATACAGGGAGCCACTGAGGAGCATGTGATCCAGCTGTTGCTATGGTATCTAGTGGGATTTTAAGAGAGTAACAGAAGAAACCATGGCAAGAAAAGAAACCCTCCAACTGACACCTGAGTTAAAGGGACATTGCCAAAAATTATGAGTTGAACATACTTAACCTTTATTTGTTAGGTTTTTTTCTTTTTCTTCTGCAGGAGTTGAGTATTTAGCACACCAGTGAGAATTAAGAGCACCTGGAGCCTCTGGGGGCTAAGGATATCAATACCAATAATAGTGATGTGATTTATTTTTAAATGTCTCAATTTAGTAGAACATATGCTTCGAACTGAGCCCTTAAAACATTGAGTAAGCCCAGCTTATCACCAGTGCAAGAGCACAGATATTCAGTTCCTTACAGAAATCAATGTGTAGATGAGGATACAACAGCCAGCACCTTGAACCAACCTTTCCGTGCCTCCTGCTCATTCCTGCCAGACTACAGACAATATGAAGACATCACAACACTGCTCCCCAGATGCTTTCCAAAGCAATATCTCTTACAGTAATGTCCTGCTGCTGCATTACACCTACAGCCCATCAGAAAACCCAACATACAGAATGAGGTTTTCCATTTTCTTCTTCAGAAAGAGGTTTTCCAAGAGCTGTCCAATAAGCAGTGAAATTTCCAAGGCGTTTGGCTGAGTTCAATACTCAGCCTTTGGTGGGACAGCCAACAATTTAGAGCCTGCAAAGCCTAAGGAGAATGGGCTTTCCCCTCATTTCTGCTGGTACTTCCCTGAAGTGGGTTGGTCAGAAATACTGGGATTACTGTTGTGGCTTTCTTGCATGCCTGTGGCCAGCCAGGCTCAGCCTGTGATAATCAGTTTTGTAAAAACAAGATACTACAGATGGAATATCCTTTGCTCCAGGCCCCAGAAGACATCCATGGATAAGAGAATACCTATTTGAGATATATTTGGTCATAAGGTGGTTGTAAAGCAGCTGTTCTTGCTCCTGGGGAATTTACTCTTTCTGACATTCCATCCTTGAAGTCTCAAGAGGTATTTTCTATGGCTAGGCATTAGCTTACAGTCACCCAACACACTCCAAGGTCGAGGGACTCTGAGACAAAAGCCCAAGGGAGATCAGAGCAATGAGTGCTGAGGAAGCTCAGTCTGCCATGGTGCTCTACCACCTGCCTCTAAACCTCCTCACTGTCTGTCCTTTCCCTCTGCCCTGATGTGGCTGTGGGTGGCGGAGGTTGTATCCAGAAGAGCCTCTGCATGATGCCCTGACCAGTTCTTGTGAGCCACTGTACTGAGGGGTGCCAGTACCCTCCCATCTGGGCAGAGCAGAAGTTTGGGGTTTCACCTAGTTATGTGTGAAGGTTCAAGTGAGGCTGATTTTTCCCTGATGCTTATTCCATTTCTAGCATTAGCCTAATGATGATAACCTCTGATAGCCATCACCACAGCCCCTGTGTACCTGCAGAACTACTGTGTGTTCCTTGCAAAGACAGAGGACATGGTGCTAATGATAGAACAATGCATGCTATCTTGAATGAAAACAATCAAATAATCTGCTTTCCTGACTTGAACACAGATAGTTTGCTCTGCCAAAGATAGGAGAGGGCTTAAAACCTAATTTCTGCTCCCTAGTTCCTTTTGATTATAGACTTCATGAATTAATCAGGAGAATACTTGGTGTAGTAGGTGGAGATATGAGAGGCTGTTTATGTTCAGCAGGAACATAAAATGCTTTGTAGAACTAATCTATAAAACAAAGACTCAGAAGAATTGTATGCAGTTTAATAGCTCACTTATACAACTTGATGATAAAATATGCATAATCCAATATTATATGGCTTTTTCTCCCTCGGCAGGATATGAATAATTGAAGATTTTTTTTTCGACCACAAACCTCTTGTCATGACCCAGTCAAATATTATCATCTTAGAATGTTTTACCCTGCAAACTAAACTAGGAGACATTGAACTCTGCTTGAGTAGTCTTGCTATGCACACATGACAGAGCAACAGGGCTGGGATAAGGGCTGGGATGAGAAGTGACTGTCATGTGCTTCCAAGATTTCTTATAATTGGCCTTTGAAAGTCCATACGCTAATTCCACAGCAAAGGAAGGCTGTGACTTCTGGTAACACAAGAAGAGGCACTTCATGGAAACATTCCTCAGTTCAGGAGTACCAACAAGCTATCTTATCAAAATGCTGATAAAGAAGCAACAGAAAAGAAGTTTGGGAACTTCTGCTGAGGGGCTGTTCAGCTCAGTGCTGAGCAGAGGGAGCAGCAGGCAGGACGCTGCAGTCTGGGAGGCTGCTGCCCACATCTGCCCCTCACCCTGCCCCAAACCACTCAACCTCTGTCCCGCTGAGACTGGCACTAAACTCATTTGCAAGCTTCTTCCTGTTGGTTCCAAGTCAATAATACAGATGCCTGTAATTTTCCTTGTGTTGATTAATTTTGGTCATCTAGGACAAAATCACAGCCTTTCTTCAGAAAAGGAGATCTTTGAGAGGGACACCACTGGATGCGGGAATTTGTACCTGATATTCACGGGTCATTTTTTTTATATGGAAGCTACTCATCCCACTGTCTACTGGCATCACAAATGACTATTTCCACTCCATTTCCCCCTTCTTCTACGTATTTTTGCATCCTTGCCTTTCCTTTCTTAACTTTCAACCAGCAGAAGTGCTTTTCAATCAAAAAATCTATTTAAGCCAAAAGAATATTCCCTGCCTTCTACTTCTGTATATCCTATGGACTTCTCCTTATCTTCCCACATCTTCTGCACCTTTGACTTGCTTTTCTGTGCTTCTGCTGCTCAGCCTATGTACTACTGTAATCTCACCTCTGTTACAGTTCTTAGTCATTTCCTCCTGCCCCTTGAAATCCCATTTCCCTTCATTCCCTAAAAAGAGAGCTGCCAGCTCTCTTTTTCCCAGCATATGCAGTAGACTCCTATTGCTATTTCCACATATACAGTGGGAGTTTTCAAATATATATATATTGGTCAGCTCTTGAGTGGCTGTTCAGCTGCAGAGATCTCAGAACCTCTATATTCCAGTGGGCATGTGGAATAGAAACCCATAGACCTGGGAGAATATGAAGGTGCAGATTGGCATGAGCAAAAGAGTCACAGGTGACATTGTGCATGCCCTATATGTCCCCCGATGCATTCTTCTCTATTTTAAATTCCAACTCATTTGAAGACCAAGGATATTACTCTCAAGAAACAATTTGTTTGGAAAATATAATTTGTATTATTGGTGGTTTAGTGAATATTGCTCAGTTATCTTCAATTATTTCCTTTGTTAAATTTTTATTAAGATGCTCAGTGTCTTAAATATGAGATAGACTCCCAGGAATTAAAGATTAATACTACCAACATTTCTCTGGAGATGTCAGAACATGAAAGGGCAAATTGCTGGTGTACAGAAGGCAAACTCCTGTTGTGGCAATGTGTTCACAGCTGTTATGAAGGGAGGCAAAGCCTTGCCAAATGAGGTCAATAAACCAGACAGTAAATCAAGTTTATGAAAGTCATGACCAGTGGCACTACATTAAAATGTTATCTGTGAAATGTATGTCAGCCATAGATGAAATAACTTTTGTCTCAGGTAGAGAGGTGCGACCAGTTCTATTCAATCTGCATAGAGACAAGGAAGAAACACTGAATATTGATACTTTGGGAATTCTCTATGGACTGACAGTGTGAATCTGAGGTACAACAAAATGTAGTGGCAACATATACAAGGTTGTGTTTAAAATTCAAATATGACAAATGGAAATGAAGTTTTGCAAAGAGAAGTTCTTCTAGAGAATCCAAATCTCTTTTGTTTCCCCTGTGTTTTACACTTTGTAGAACTCATAATGTGTCTTGTTTGCCAAATGTACCTATCTGTTGCCCAATGAAGAAGCAAATTTTTCTTTTTTGTCAATACAGACAGCAGATGATACTAAAAAATGATCCTGAGCATGATGGCAGGGAAGTTAATTTTGTTGGATCTTTGCATGAATTTTACATATGGTTTTTGGAATTAGCTCTACTGAACATATACTTTTGTTAAGAACCTAAATTTCAATTAGTACAATTTACATTAACGGTTAAATAGACAAACTGTAAAGTTGGTAAGTCCAATTATATTCTTTATAAATGCTCTAAACAGGCCTGAAATCTGGTCACTGACTGCAGTGATTTACTTGAAAAATAAGTGGCCAGCTGGCTGGACTATAAGAGGCAAAAGTACCTTCCCAGTAATTGCTAACCTCCCTGGAAAGCTGTAACTGTTGCTGTTTCACAGGGAGATACTCCTAATACAGGGCAGAAAGTGTTAAATGGCTTTGTTCCAAGCACACCTTGTAGTGGCTTTTTTATGACCTAACTATACTTTACATGGGGCAGTGTTTTTAAGGAGCAGTAATGACATTTATTAGAACAATATAATTGGAAAATGAGGAAAGTTTTCTTGAAGTCTGGAATAAAAGTGGCTGTCCTAAACACTAAATACAGGTTGAGAACAATTGCTGTGATTTTAATTTCTAAATCCCAATAAGATTCTTTGTTTGAAGTTCCCTTAAGATTCACAACTCCCAAAGAGAGAACTAATTTAAGCTTCAAATTTGAGTGTCTGCCTGATTTTTCTGCATGCAATAGTTTAACTTCCTGGCAGCTGTTTTAATCTGCAGGCATTAATAGTACACATGATATGCTGTTTAATAAAGAACACTTATTGTACAGCACTTAAGGTATAAACTGACAAAGCAGTGCTGTGGTTCCAGCCCCAAAGAACTCAGGCACCTTTAAAACTTACAGCCCATGGCTATGAGTAAACTGCTCGCTGGGCCTGAGTTCAGGCTTGTTCCCCACACTGCATGCTATGGGAAACTACAGGCATCCACAGAAACAAGACCAAACTGGAAGAAGCACAAATTAGAAAAGGAAAAGGAGGGATGTGCCAATGAGCTCTCTAACCTGTTTCTTCCCCAGAGGGCGTTTGAAATGCACTACCATGGAGAGTTCACTACTCTGTAAATACCAAAATTTTAAAGATGTGTTGCCCTCGGTTACTGGAAACTCCTTCTAAAGCAAAGAAGTCATCCATCCTAAAAGCATTAACACAGGCAGATCCAGTCCAAGTTCTTTGATCAAATAGTGACAGCCCAAAATATTACTTGAGTGGTGCCAGTTCTATCCTGTCCTTCGAGGGAATAGTGAAACACCCTTATTAGAATTACACATTTAGTCCTCAGGCTGCACTAAGTCCTTAGAAAAGGCACTCAAACTTTGTATCTCTTGAAGCAGTGGATGATAAAAGGAGAAACATGAAGGAAAGGGAAAAGAGCTCTACCAAATGAGAAAAGACATACTAGACTTTGTTTCTCCTGAGAATTCTGTCTGGCAGGTTGGTATAAATGCTGGTGCTCAAACATAGATTTGCTCATTTAGAGCTCAGGCTGTAGGAGAGCACTTAGCTAACAGATGTTTCTGAATGTAAATGGACACTATTGTCGGTAGGACTTGCATGCTTCAATGGTATCTAGCCATTAAAATCAAATTATAGAATCAGGGAGAACCAAACCTCATGTAGGAACATCTGTTGGATCCAGAAGTGAGGCAAGAGCCATTTATAATCACCCTGTTTGTCCTAAGTGCTATATCATATTACACCAAGATTTTCTGTAGATGCTTCAAGCACGACAAGGAAACAATGAAAACAAAAGACAAATGTGTTCAGCAACGTCTGCTCTTTTAGACTGAGTATTATATACATGTGCTCACTTGTCTTCCTTGTCACTCTGGAGTCAAAGACTAAAGCAGATTCAGCCAGAAGGTGGCCTAATTAGATTGCTTTTATATTTAAGGTGGCACCACCTGGAGTCATTAAAACTCTAAATTATAGTAGTTCTCTCATGACAGGGCACTACAGTACTTGACAAATAGGAGGAGACAGAAAGAGATGAGTGCCTTTAGAAATCAAGAGAGAAGAAATTAGGAGAACATGGGAGACTTCTGGGGCTCCATTGTAGTGGGTTTTATGAAACACCATCATGTATTAAGAATAGGAGGGTGGCTTAGACAACAGAAAACATCTACATGAACAGTGTTTCTGATTTATGTACTCAGCATGAAGTTTTAGGCTCTAAATGTTTAGTGCCTTCACATTTTCATAACAGAGAGGGAAAAGAAGGGAAAGGTTTATCAGGTAGATGGTATTTTTAATACAAACAACACTGCTCTTATGGATATCTTATCAAAATGCCTGGGCCACATGTAATTTCTGGCTCCTGTTTTTTCTGAGAAAGTTCTGGTATGATATACGAGCAGGTCAGCAACAAAGTCTTTGCCCATTTTTGCTACTCTTCAGAGGTATGAGAGTGCTAAAACATTACACAGAAGGTCCCTCAGCAGGGCTGGGGCTACAGCATAGTCAGCTTGAAGCACTTTTGTGTGGTCTGATTTATAAAGACCCTGGCATTTAACATCACGGGAAAATAAGGCCTTGTTTTGATGCATCTCTAGGTGCACCTGTAAGTCAAGCCACTATTCAAATATATCTTTGTTAAGAGCTTTATTCACAAAGAGCTCATGCTAACTGCAACTGTCAGAAGTCTGACATCTGGCAGGTGTGCAGGTTAGCCTGTATATATGAAGCAGACATAAACTAGAAAATGGAGGCAGATACAGAACAGCATCAGGAAGAAAAAGAAAGGTACAAACATAGGAATGTGTCTGAAAATGGAGTGGAAAAATCCTAGCCAAATTACTTTAAGTGGTGTTTTAATTTTAGAATCCCAGCAGAGCAATAGACCACAGAACTGAAATTCCATACACAGGATATTATTTGCATATCTGAATTTCCAAATGATGGAACTATGGGATCTTTTTTGAGATTCACAAGAACTATGTGACCCTGCCACACCCTCCTGCCATGATGTGGCAGATGCATCATCTCAGTCAGGGACAGACTTCTGGTTTCTTGCAGTGTGAGAGCATTTGAGTTGAATGTCTATGAAAAAATATTATATAATGCTTGGGAAGCACCTTTTAACAGGAACTTACCTTTCTTTCACAGAACACTAATGGTTATGGAGATGACACTGAAGGCCAGATTCTGCAGCCTGTCTGTATCAGGACACAGTGGAGAGAAAAAAACAGGCACAGAAGTGGGTTTGGGAAAAAAAGTAGGCATTTTTAACATGACCAAGCTTTCAATACAGTAAATGATGTGGTCATTTTGAAAATTACTTTCAAAGGAAATGGTGTGAATTAGCCCTTTGGGTATTTTGGTTTTTATTCCATTTCCCTTTGTGTCTTCAGTGCTAAATGTTACATAGTTTGAAATAAATAATAGTCAGTTCCACTGTGTTCACCAAAGGTATTACAAAGCATAAAGGGGTTGTCATGGAAACAGAAATTCATAAGTCAAGCAATTGAATCCCTAAAATATTTAAGCAACACTTACTCTGAAGTACAAACACGAAGCAGAATATTTGTGACAAGATGCTAATTTGGAATTTCTCATGTTGGAATTGAAAAATGAAATAAACCTAAACCCATCTTGGAAAATAAAACTAAGTGGCTGCTAGATGTGTTTAAATGAGAAAAGAATGTGTACAGCCACCTACGTGTCTATACAAGGACATGTAACTCATCACAGAAAAAGAAATAAGCATAGCTACATCTCTGACTTTGACCTGCTTCCTGGCTGAAGTGCTGCAATGTGTCTCTTCTGATGAGGAAAACAAGTTTCTCTGGTGGTTCAACCATCAAGTGTATTTTCATTTTGCCTGCTATTTCTTTCTGAGTGGCTGTTTAACCTACTGAGTAGATGCAGTGAGCTGGTGATGTACAAAAACATAGGCACCTGCTGAGAGGACACTAAAAAGGTAGCTCAGACTTACAGAAATCCAATTCTTCCCTAGTGTTGCTTTAAGAACAAACCCTCCCAGACCTGAAATAATGCAAGGGGCAGCTGCCCATTCAACAGATTGCCTTTTTCCTCACACTTAATTAAGTTAGTTTTGACCTGGTAATTACATCTATGAGCCAAAAGGATGTGTTTAGTGGGACAAGAATTGGATAGCCAAACTCAAAATGCATACACCAAACCATCTGTGCCTAGCATTGCTGAGAGGTATTAGGAAATTAATTTTTCCCAGTTTCCAGTCTTTCCCATTACTCTGAGCCCTTTCTGTTCCTTTCTGCCAGGTTTTTTTGTCTCTTTCTATCTAGTAATTTTGTCTCCTCACTTTGCACTAAGCAACAAGGGGAGAATAACAAGGAGTCAAAGGAATGGAGCAAAATACTGGCTGAAAAGAAGAAAGAAGAAATAGAAATCTGAACAGATGTCTCAAGCAAAACTCCCATGGCCCTTCACTGGGATATCTGCCCAAGGAAGGGAGCATGGGGAGGGCAGGAAACAGCCTAGAGAGATCTTTAAAATATTGCAGACCTAGTAGTTAATTCAGATCAAGTGTTCCTGGGGACATTTTGTGGTAATGAGAAGAATGTACTGAAGGTGTAGGAGGGGCACATTGTTTTTGCAATATCACTGCTTTCCCAGGCTCTTCCAGTCTGTCACTTTGAGAGCTGTATGTTTTAATCCTCAGGAGGACACTGAGTGGAAAATGAAAATGTTTGGTGTGAGACAATTTATAGCAGGCCAAATACCATAAATTTATTCATTTAGCCTTTTAATAAATTTCCCACTGATCAATGCAACTTCCTAAAATTACTGATAAAGGAGCCCTGTGTTCCCAACAACACTCAATGGTTTGAGTGCTGCAGCTCTGACAGCTTATATCCACAGCATGCATAAAGTGATCCCCTCATCATCTCCCCTTCCTAATTGACAGAGAAAAAGAGAAATGGGCAGAAGGCAAAGGTTCTTCATCTGATGACCAGCCTACCCACACATAAACCATTAATAGCTGGTGATAATTGGCACCCAATGCATGGGAATATGGGACCTTGAACTTGTCACCCCCACAGTAAGTGTGTGTCCTCTCTTGATCCTGACTTCCTGCTTGCTCTGTCCCCTGCTTCCTCTCCCTTTTGCAGCAAGCTCCAACTTCCTCTCCTTGTTTTCATGGCTTTTAGTGTTTCAAACCTTGCTCCTCTGTTTTTCTTTTCTTATTTCTGATGAGGGCTTCTTCAGGTCTTTCAAACATCAAGTCTTTTTTAGCACCAGCATTTATACCTACTGGTAGCAACTTGCTCTTCCTTTCTTCTTTACATGCTAAATTTTATGCCACACTCTTTTTTATGCTTATTCTGCTTGACAGTCTCTCTCTGACAAAGCATTTACAACAATGATGCTCCCCCAAAATACACTGTCTCAGTAGCCATTCCGTTATATGCAGAAGGATCTTACAAATTTGAGAATCAGTGGTTATCTCATGTAGCTCAGTGAACTGACTGTCTCCCTGAGGCACTGACCACTGTATATGTGCAGATTAAATGCAAGGACCCCCTTCCTGAGCAGTGCACAATGGGGCTTTCAGGAGAACAAGTGAGCAACTGTATAGGGACTTCACCAGCGCATCAGTGCTGTGTGTCCTCTGGGCTACTCAATTACTCTAGAGCAATCAGGATGCAGTCGTGTTCTGGGTGCAAAGGCCTTCCTCTCCCACACACTCCTGGTGCTATTTTTGCATCCTGGGGACCAGCAGGATCACCCTGATCACCACCATCCTTTACTCCTTAAGGTCAGGTGCCACACCTCTGCCTCTGGGACATCCAGCATGCTCAGAATCAGGGCCTGGATCTCACAGCTCATGAGTATCTGCAGTCCTTGCCCAGCCTTAAAACTCATGGAGCCATTGCACAGGGTCACACTTGACCCAGCCAGGACAAAGATGACACTAAACAGTTATACCAATAATAAAAGCTGCTGATTAGTTTATCAGGCCTAGACAACATATCCAGGTCCCACCAAGCTCCCCTCCCCTCCCCATGCAAAGACTGTACATTTTGTATCATGTTGTTTCAGTGACCAGTCATTAACAGAAGCATTCACATCCAAGAGCATTGTAGTATCTCATCTCTGCATGTTCAGAAACCCTCCAGAGATGATTAAAAAGTCCCCAGTGAACAGAAATATCTGGGAATCCTTTTGTCTCAAATGAAACTAGAGACCAATCATTTCCCTGAAATGCTCAGTTTGTTCTGAATGCCTGTTTAAATCAAATACAGATATGCTCTATTCTTTCTGCAGAGCTGTTTGCCTGCTCAGAGACAGAGAAAAGAAAGTTGCAATGTAAGTGAATGGACACCTCCATGTAAAACAAACCCCACACCCTGGTCTGTGATCAGCTGGGTGTCCCAGAGGATGAGGAGGTGTTTTAGCAATGCTGCAGCTTGTTAGAAGAGAAAGAAAGGAAGTGGAAAAGGCATGGAGGTGCAGAAAAAGGAGAACAGATTTTTCATTTTAAGGATGACATTTACAAATACCATTCCCTTTGGGTGAGGTTACATTTAAGCTAGACAGCTCGAGGAATATTAAATCTGAGATGAGGTTCTATTTCTGAAGTGCTTTGCGTCTGAGAACCTGAAACACTTGCAGAGGAACATGAATTAAGTCTCACAGCAGCAGCATGTATGGAGCAATGATTAATCCCCAATCCCTGGATGGGACTAAAAATGGGTATAAAAGTGCAAAGGGGCCATGTAAGTGGTCAAAAGGCATACAGGAAACCTTGGAAAAGCACAGAAATAGAATCCAGACCTCTTGACTCTTAGACTTGTGTTTAACCACCAAGTCATTCTTCCCTAAAACATTCAAGAAGTTGAAATCTACACAGCATCAACAAGTCAAAGATCTGAGCAAATCTTGCTTTAGGTTTTGTTAGTATATACTTAAAATAGTATATGCATAGACAGGAAGAGATAATTATCTCAGGTATCACATAGTAAGTGTAGCATAAATGGCAAATTTGGCTTTTTTCCTTGGTGTGCTGCTGGAACAGGACTCTGTAAGTTCATTTTTTTTTCCCAGCTGGGAAAGGATTTCAGGAAATGGAGTTGGGAGTGGACAGTTAGTGCATGTTTGTTGACCTGGACCTTTCTAAGGACAATCAATCAGATATTTACAAATAAATAAATAAACAAATAAATATAGATGCTTTGCTTTGATGCTACAGTGGGGATGAAGGAGCAAAGATGAACTTTTTTATCTGTAGAAAAAGGTTCTGCAGGCTTTAAAAATATATTAAATTATAACAAAAGAAATAACAAATAAGCCTGTAAAGATTGTTGCTTATTATCACGTTTGAATGCAGGTATGGCAGCAAAGATCATTTACTTCTGCATTGTAGGTGAATTATTAACAATATTATTAACAGAATAAACCAGGAAAGGCTATTCTCAGGTTACTAAAACGAAGAGTTGCTTGTGTTTTCACTGGTTAATTCTTAAAATCTCTCTTCTGGGTTCAATTCACTGCCTTAAAGCATCATACAAAGAAGGCAGTTTTAACAAGTCTAACCTTTCATGACTAAGGAAAACATTCAGTTATGTTTTCCAGTGTCTGATCACTATGCAGGTTTGTGTGACACTGGCTATTTACTTTTGGTCTGGAACAAGGCCCTTCACAGAGGCTGGTATGTGCTCTTGACTGAGTTATCTTTGAATTCCAAGACAGCAGTATGTCCAGTACTGTTAATTTGGTTTGAAGGCATCAGTCTCAAATGCAAGGAGAGACAGAAAACATTTGCCTCCCCTAAGTGGTTAGTCTAGAGTGAGGACAAGTAATCATAAATTAAGATGAAGTGGAGGAGAGACCGCTTGCTTTTCTTTTCAGTTTTGTTATCTAGCTCTGGTATTAAAGGTCTATTAGCCTGAATGCATGTGTGTTCCCTGTCCTGATTTCTAGCCTCACTGTTTTTTAGTGCTGTTCTGAAAACACATAACAGATCCCTTTCAATTGCTCAGCTCACTTAGTGAGCAGCCTATTGCACTCAGTAATTGAAACACCAAATTAAACAAGACACCAGTGCTTCGAAAGCAACGTTCCAGCTCAGAGAGATGCAGAAAAAAGCTAATTTCTTCATGCAGAGATAAAGACATATCTGCTTTTTGCCTCATTCCAAAGGAAAGGAGACCTCAGGCCAGACTGGCATGGGAGTTCCAGGCCAAGCATATCATCTAGATGCTGCCTTCCTCCCCACACTGGAGCAGTTCCTGACTTTGTCTATACAAGATAGGGATGAACAAACATGAAGGGAAGAGAATTGGCACAAGATCAAGCTACCAGAATAGTCACATCCATTAAGTATCTCCCCAGAGCAGAATTGCCACCCTTCATTAAGCTGTGGTCATTATTTGTTATTATTACTGAGTTTATATTGCTTCATTGGGGTTTTCAGTTGTGCAGGAACAGAGTGTCCATGGATTTGCTGTGGGATGGGTTAGATTCATTAAGTTTGAAAATCTGATGTTTTCCACAGCCCCATCCTGAGACTACACTGTGATTTGAGGGCTGTACCCTAGTTATGATTATCCTGTGGGATGCAGGTTAGGAAAAAGTGCCTTTTTTCTGCTAAAAATCAATCATACCTTCAAGCATGATGCTCATTACTGTCCTGTGAGCAGGTGAACCTCTAAGCTAGGATCCCTTGAAGTCTAATGACAACATGAATTGCTGGATTAACGAATGAGATGCTCCAGGAAACTGATAGGAGTAATTTGTACAGAGAAGTAATCTACCCAGAAAAAACAAACATGAAGTTGAACCTTTATACAAAACTCATTGCAAACCTGAAACAAGCTTTGTCATATGTTATCTGCTTTTAATTAGGAAAAGAACAGTCCAGGGCAGGTTTTCTAAACAGCTGTATTTGTCTCTGTCTTACAGATAAAATTCAGTGTCTCCAAAATGCACTACAATGAAACAAACCTGAAATGACAATAAGGAAGAGACTAAAGGCATACTAAGAATTGTCTATGTTCACAGCATTAGAAGATATGTTCTTTGATGTTGTGGTGCTGTGACTCAAACCACTAAGGTGTTAAAAAGGCAAAGGGACTTTTTTGCTTCATGGGTCTGCACTTGCACCAAGAGAATGATTATATTGTAGCAGAGCAAACACATCAATATACTCAACTTGGAGGTAACATTGAGTAGTGAGAAAAAGTTAAGCTGTATCTGATTCAAAACCAGTAGCAAATAGTACCTTGAAGATCTCCACTGCACTCTGAGAAGCACTCATTCCTCTGGTAAAGTTACTGCTGTTGTTTGGTGCAGCACCAAAAAGACATGAAGAACAGAGATAATTCCCTGGGGGATTGTAGTTTTTCACCTTAGTAGCACAATCCCATTCTTTTAAAATACATTTGATTAAATAACTTTGTAGATACAAGCCAGTGAATAGTATTTTATTTATGCCTTGCAGATTTAACAATCATTTTCATCTCATTGGTCACCCAGAATAATCTTCCTCCACAAGCCCATTGGGCAATATTGTTTCCATGTATCTTCCAGAAGTTGCAGAATTGCTGTGATATATCTGCTACCCACCATTATCTTGACATGTCCTATTACTTGTATTGCAATTGTGTCTAGTTGATCTGAACATATTGTATTCGTCTGAGCTGGCCAGCTCTTGACACAGAAACATCCTTGCCCAAAGGATTCTGAGAAATGGACAAAAAGAGAGTGAAGAAGACCATTGAGACTGTCAGACCCAGCTCCTCAGACTGTTCCTTGCCATGAAACGACACAGCAGTGTTTTCCACTGTTACCATGGCATTTTGCAAACAACTCCAGCACACTGGCTAGAAATTAAATGGGCAAACCTCAAGGATTTTGGCAGCTTGAATAAATGTCTGCAAAGATCTGGCTGGACTTGGGGACAGGCTGTCCTCTTCAAAAGAAACCACAGAAACTGGTAGACATGCACCCATTTTCTTAGGGCCTCTGCAAAGTCTAGAGGAAAGGGTATGAGGCAAGTAAGATAAACATCCACAAAAGGAGCAAGGCAGGACAGTGGTTGGAAAACAAAGTGTCCCATGGTGTGCAATCCTGTACAGTGAAGAAAGGCAGAAGGGAATAAGAAAACAAAGAGATGAGTGGAGGAGACTGGAGAGAGAAGTGCTCCCTATGCATGAAGAAGAACAGGATGCATATTATATTGCAGATGAGAGCTGCACTGCCTTGTGTGTCATGTGATCCCAGGCATGGGCACATTCCTAGAGAACCTCTCAGAAGGTTTCCAGCCCCACGGTTTGGAGATGGGCAGGTTCTGCTGAGAGTTAGTACCAGCTGCAAGAGAAGCAGGGACCACAGAGCTGTAAACTGAAGATACTAATTCTGTAGAGTAGGCGAAATTTAGGAATTCATTTAGGAAACTGCTGGGAGTAGAAAAAAGCAGAGTGAACCCTGCCAGGTTGCTAGGTCACTAAATCATAAATAGCTGGAGTTATATGGCTTTTTTTTTTTTTTTTTTTTT
>VYXD01014534.1:0-70470 GCA_013397195.1 Hylia prasina | reverse complement strand
TTTCCTGAAGCTTCCTATCACAGATTAGTGTGAGAATGAAGACTGCCTCTTGGGTTGGAATGGGTATTTTCTGTTCTGAATAAACACTACTTATCATAAGACTTATATTCCTTCAAATAGTGCCTCCCTTTCCAGGAAAAAAATTCAGTATATAAGGAACACCCTGTGATGACACTGGGACAGTGAGGCCACTGGCCAGCCTCTTCTCTGGGGTGACTTGGCTGAATGTGGCAGTGTCAGATGCCTTGCATCTGTGCATTCCCATTCTTGTGCTCTTATGTACACATCCCAGTCTCAGCTGAGGCTGCAAGCAGGGATAACAGAAAAATACCACAACAACAGCTGTTTCGTTGGAGTTTATGGAATGGAAGCCCAGGAGTACTGAAAATCTTAAAATAAATCTTTTTGCCATAAAAGAAACTTCCAGATGCATGAGCTATGAATGTTTGTGAACAAGCAATGCGTGGCTAGTGAGCTTGCCCTTTTGACATCTACAACTTGCAATTAGATTTATCATCAGTATGTAATAACTTGCCACCTGACTGAATGTTTTAGCAGGGTTTCTTCCCTGGATAGATTATTCTTGAATTAAAAATTCCAAAACTGAGAGCAGTCCTTACTAAAAATGTAATGGGTTCAACAAGCTAGTGAACAATTGCTGTAATGCTCAAAACTACATGTGATGTGTGCTGTTTTAATTTTAAGAGACAATCAAAGAACCTCTTTTTATGTGAAGTATTTCAAAGAAAATCAGGTCATTTGTTCCATGTGTGGCAGGATGCAAATATTCTCCCTACATTTATGATCTTAAAGTAAAATGAACAGACTTAGCCTACAAAAGATCCATAAAGCTTTACAAGTGCTATACCTGCTCACTGTGGTGTGTTATGCACTTTTCAATGTCAATTGAAAAAGGAGCATGAGTGGACCGTCATCCAAAACAGGATTTGTCCAACACCTAAACCACTCTGGAGGAATGACTAACCAGTTAAAAGACTCCAGCACTAGAGATGGAAACCTGTGGTCACTCTGCTGCTCTGCTGGGGTACTCTTGCCCTTTAGAGAGGTTTTCCTAATGCTGAAGTCTGGCTTGCTGCAGTGCAATCCCATTAGTTCTTGCCTTGCCTATGACGGACATGGAAGACCTGGAATTTCCTTCCTCTTTGCAGCAGCCTTTTGTGTATTCAGTGACTGCTATTCTCCCCTCAGTCCCCTCTTCTGTGAGCAAACATACACTCCTCAATCCTTTCCAGACTTCTGATCGTACTGCACTTCCCTCATCTCCTTCCAGCTGGGCACAGCTTTCTGTCTACACAGTGTCCCAGCCATCACTTGCTGCTCTAGCTAGGCACGGCTGATGCAGATCCTCACAGACCCTTTTCTTCCCACTGCAGAGCTGTTGTGTCACCTGTTGTTCCTCACTGCTGCAGACTGCTCCTGCATGGCTGGTGAACCTTGCACTTCACTGGTTTTGTGTAAGACCAGTTCTACAGTTTGTTCAGTTTTCACCACTTGAATCCTATCTCCCAATATGCCTGCAGCTCCCTCCCACCCAGTGCTATGTGTGCAGATTTATGAAGTAGATTCTATTTGTCATCCAAGTTCCTAATGAAAGTAATGAACAGTGCCAGGCCAGACCAGGCTCCCATGGAACTCAGAACCAAGGAGCTCAGTTTGTTGCTCTATTGTGACAGCAAATTGCCTGTAACTACTCAGCCTTGTCCTCAATCAGTTTGATACTTTCATCTGAACGTATCTCTTTCTCACTTACAAAAAGTTCTGCCAGAAGCCTATGAAAATCAAGATACATGGCATTTACTGCTTCTCCCTCAGCATGGTAATGATTCCCTCATCCAATGATGAAATCAGCTGTTTTGACGCAGTTTGTTCTTAAGAGAGCCATGAGTTTTCCTTTCAGTACTTATGAATAATGTCATGACTAATTTTTCCAGTATTTTTTCAGGAACTGAAATAAGCTGAGCTCTCTAATGCTCTGACTTTTCTTTAAAAAGAGAGAAAAACAAGTATTACGTTTGCCCTCTTTCCATCTTGATACCTTGGCTTTCTTGAGAGAACCATAAATGGTTCTAAAATTACACCAGGTAATTCTCAAAGTATTCTGAGCTGTAACTCATCAATACCAGTTCATTTGAATACAGTTGGCTTCTTTATGCCCTTTCCAACCACTTCTCTCCTTATCCTAGGTGCAAATCATACTGCTTTGCTGTGGTGTCTTTTGTTTGGTTATCTGCCTGCAGCTGGGTCCTGAAGCCCCTGAGTCAAAAATAGCACATGGTTTTCCGAGAAACATTTCCCCTTTCTGTTCAGTAATGAGCCATTTCCCTGGCATTTGGTTTACTGTATGTTTCTTTTGTGTACCTACACAAGTGTTTCTTCTTAGTCTTTACATAATTTGCTCATGTTACATAATTTTGTGCTCTTGCAGTTATGTTTCATTGCCATATGCTAGTGCCACGCTGGTATATTCATCTTCAGCAATCCTCTAGCTGCTTAATACCTCTCTTTTCTTTCTTAGCAGCCTTTCCCTTACATCTGTCCAGAGCAGGATTTTCCCAGTCAAATCTCTGAACATTTTAAAATATGCATTCTGGAGATCTATACTCTTTAATTTGTTGTCTTCCTTCTCTTCCAATTTCCAAAAGAAGGCCATGGAAGGTGGAAGCACTTAACTTCTCTGACAATAAGATGTTGACCATGTTTTTATTATTCTGATCACAAGGCCAGCGTTATAACTGGGCAGCAAGAAGAGCTCTTGGCCTCCTGTTTCTTCAGCATGTAGAGATATTTTCTGCCAGATGCACTAAAGTGCAGATGCCTCTCACACATTCTTATCTGTGCATGGTATCTGATGCAAGGTGTAGAGAGTGCTTTGTGAAAGTTTTTTAAAAAACGGCAGCATCTCCATCTGCAAAAGTATCTTGTGCTTCTAATCCCCATCACAGAAAACATATCATCAGAGTTTTCACAAGTGCTACAGAGACAGCTGGCTGTGTCACTCTCAGACACATTTGGTCTTGCTTAGAGACATACAATTGTCTCCGTGGGTTTTTAGCTATGTCCATTAAAGTGCATTTGTCCCAGGATATAAATCATCAATGTCAAGTGCCCACAAGGTAGCACAACTGTATCTTCCTGAAATTGTATTTCATTTAAACACATCTGCTACCTGATAGCAACAATGGCTTTGAAAATTTAGATGACAAATTAGAGAAGACTTATGCATTTGCTCTGTGGTGAGAGGGCACATTGAGAAGGCATTAGACCTTGTGGTTTCAACTCCACATATTTTTCAAGTTCTAATCTGTTTGGATTAGAAACTGATCTCAACCCTTTCAGCTGGTGCCTGTATCTGCAACATGTGAGATGATATGTCTGAAGTCATCAAAATTCAGCCCATAAATATCTTACTCGAACAATGAAATGCTGATGGAACAACCAAAACCAAATAGCAAATCAACAAGCTAATCTACATCCTTCCATCACACTTCCTAAAGAGTGATGTAACCACACAATAATACCACAGCCTACAGATAATATGTCTCACACAAAATCTGAGTACCTGCAAACATTAGGGAGGACAGACCTAAAGTAAAAATTTGCATTTTTATATTAACTGAAGAACACATACATCTCTTCTTGCTTTCATGTCCTGTCCTAGAACTGAACTATAATCAGGATTAGCTAGTTATTACAAAGTAGGGGAGAAGGTGGGAAAGCATAAAAACTTTAGACCATTTCTCACTAGGATGGAATATTCCAGAAAACAAAATGTAAAAATGTGGGAAGGGAGTCTTCTCACAGGGTCTCTGCAGTCCAGGCTTACCAGTTTAACAGAATTCAATAGGTCAAATAATGAGTGGGTATGAAATCTTGACCAAATTAAATCCAGGGCAAAAATCCCATTGATTTTTCTGGGACTAGGATTTAAGTCTGGTCACACTGTGTCCAAATGCCGACCTTTTCTAAAAAGCAGCAAATATCATAGAGTGTTTTATACATTTTTACATTCATATTCAAACAAACTGGAATGTTTTTGGGCAAGGAAATATACATAGGTGGCTTTGCTGTCAGGTCAAAATGGGCTGCTGTTCCAGTATACACACTGTAGATGAAAGCATGGACAAAGAAACACACTGCAGTGCAGACAGACAGTGGCCAAGGAGGGTCCTCTTTAGAGCCATGGATTTTGTTATGGGATCCATGTGAGTTACATTATTCTCAGCAAGATGCAATGAACCCAAATGCTGCTCAGGAACAGAAGAGATCTCCCTGTTGAGCAGATTAAAAGAGGCCAATGCTGTTTGCAAGAGCTGAGTGGGGTTTTCTGGAACTCTGACACACTGACACCTGGGCCCCAGATAAATTGGCTCTCTCCCAGCCACTTAGCCCACGACCACTGCTCTTCCTCAACACACAGGACCATAACAAGCAGGCATTCCTATCGAGGGGCCATCCTGGGTCGTGGCGGCGCATTTGCTCCTTCTGCTTTGAAATCCACACTGCGATTTTGAAGCAATGCTCTCCCACTTCAGCTGGCTACAGCCGAGCCGTGCGCTCCCCCTGCCCGCAGGCCGCCCGTGCCTGCCCCACCGGAGCGCGGGGCGCGCTCTTCGCACTCCCTGCCGCTGCTCGCAGCCGGGCTGCACAGAGAATTCAGGAGCTCCCGTGCTGGCTCTAGCTCGCCACACCTTTGTTCTCTGCCTGTCCAGAACCGATGCTGGCTCTAGCGCTCTCGTATTAGCTTAAACTCATGCGTTACTTGAGGCTAATGAACAAAGGAAAACTAGTATAACCTATTCCCAGGGATGAAAGGAAGAGTCAAGAGCCAAGAAATATCAAAGTGATGATGTCAGTTCAACCTCCTAACAAAACAGTCAAGTGGAAAGACTGAAAAGGAAGGCTGCTCTTTTACTCCAATAAAGGTCAAGTAGAGCTAAACACTCTCCTTTCCATTATTACAGTAGTGCTAGAAATCGGGCTTTTTCAAATAGTTTCCCTGCTACAATCAAAGATATTTACTTTCTTTACACAGGTATGTCCTCACACAGTTAATCCCCTCTAGGCATTCAGAAAAAGAGAAATCTATTTCTACTAGCTTTATTAGTTCCCAGACCCAGAGCTGGATGAATTGTTTATAGTAGTAAGTGATTCGTTTAATTTAGTACATTTTTCCTACTTGTGACTTGACCATCACATTATCCTGATTCCTGTGTTTGTAAGACTAATCATAAATATTCACCAAACAGATTCAGTTGATGAGTTGTTTGCAGACCAATGTCTCTGAAAATACCCAAATTACTTTTTAAGCCCCCAAGGGTACATGGCTGTTTGCATAATTCACATGCCATCGATTCTGACAGAGGAAGCAAAACCTTTAATATAGGAGAATAATGATGGAAGCATATCAGTTATTGAACAGATAATAATTATTAATCCTAATCTGTATTAAAAATTGTTTACAAAATGTTTAGGACTCTCAAACACATTGCTAAATTAACAGTTTAAATAAATATGACCCCTGGAAACCAGGAGTGAGATGGGATCATGAGAGTAGTCATGGATTACTTTCTTCTATTTCCGAAAGCTCTGCTACTTGTAATTTGCCTATTATCCTACAGTGCTGCTCTGTGAAAACCTCCAAGGATGCTACATACGATATAAAACCCACATGCAACTACTCATGGAAACTCAACTAATACTAACTAAGGGAAATTTGGCTGAACAGGCAAAATATTATATAAAATAATTTGGTTTGTAAAAAACATTTACAAAATTGCTTCCAATTATGAAAGGAGGACTGAATTAATTATTGCCTTTTTATGAACCACATGGACACTTTGGAGACTTGTGAGAATATTTCTTTTAAAAAAAGCACATGCAAGTAGAATGTAGAATTAGGGTTAATAGAGTCATCAACAATAATCTGCTGAAGCCATAGCTAAATGACAGCAGAAAACTTCAGGTCTCTGAGGCATAAAAATAAAAGCTCAGAAATTTAATCATGAACTCTATGTTTATCATAAAATCTTAACAGAGCTGGCTACAAAAATGTACTTCAATTTTGATAAACTCTCAGACTGTCCTGAAATCAGCAAAACCAGAGGTTCTACATTGCTTTTAATAACGTCCAAAGTTTAGTAAGATATTAGAATTTGATTGTATTTTAATATCATCTGAAAGATTATCCAACAGCTGCAATAAGCAATATGTAGCAGGACCTCTTCAGGGTCAAACTTTGTGTATTGGAAGAGATGAGATTATTGTGGTTTTATTAGAGAGGAATACGAATGCATACAAGGCAGCAGCAACATGAAGCAGAAGCTTTCCAATCCTAATAGCTGCCTATGGGCTCAGATTTCCCAGGCAGTTCTGGCACTTGGTGCTTGGTTGCCAGGCAGTTTGGGGTGATCTCTGGTGGGAGATTTAGCTTGTAAGAGCAAGTTGTGCTGTCTGCTGGGAGCCCCTGGGCAGTGGCCACGCCAAGGACAGTGAGTGGTGCTTTGCCTTACAGGACAGTGGTGTGCCTGCTGCTCCTGTGCTGAGGGATGTGCTACCAGCATGTCTGGGGGACCAGTGCCTCTGGGGCTCAAGCAACATTAGGAGAGACACCCTAACATTCAGCTGGCTCCCTGCTGGGCCCCATGGCTTGCACCAATAGACAGACTGGACACGTCTGAAATAAAGCATGGAAATTTTCTCTGCTTCTTGTGTGGATGTGACTTCTGATCAACCATCATACAATTTTTTTCTCCTCCTCTTTAAACCAGCAAGGATTCCTACCCTCTGAACCCAGCAAGGTCTTTGTAAACAGCAAAGCGATTGTTTTCAATTTCCTGTTTAAAGGAATAGTTTAAGGGAATGCTGGCATGCTGAAAAAATGCAGGATTTATTTTCTAAGAAAAAAATCCATTATAAAATTAATAAGCACTTATCAGATTTCACATGCATCTCCAAATGAGTAAGCAGATGCTTCCTACTGGGATTTGTAAAGGACTTCTCTCTGCTTTCACCGCTTTTCAGTTAAGAATTAGGAATATTGGTCCTTAGTTCCTATGTGGAAATATTTAAAACTCTTTCTAATGTGTTTATGATGTTTTCCTATGCAGCCCTGCACAAACATTTCCAGTGTGCTATGACTCAGTACTTTTTTGAAGTAGCAGAAATACAATGAAAAGTCTGTTTCTCATAGTATTTTGGCAGAAAACAACTCTGTGGGTTGGTGTTGGCAACCCCGCAGTCTAAGAATAGGGCACTTCTCAGGCAGAAAGTTGTTGAATTTGGACATCAGCTAGGTTTGCCTAGGAGTAAAGAAGCCACTGTCTTCAGGGAAAGGAGCAATTTGGAAATGCTTATCCAACAAGTTAGTGTGCTTGTGTCTACCAAAACAATTATTTCCTGTGAGGACTACCCAGAATGAAGTAATCTCAAAGAATATATTCCACTGGATCAGTGAGGTTGCTGGGCAGCCCTTTGACACTTCCTCAAAGGGGCTCTCTTTGTGTGGAGTGCTCTATTCTAGTTTCAATTGTTCATAAACATGAGTAATGCTTCCTTCCAAGTTTGTGTAAATGGGAAGAACTGTAAAAGTGCAGTGCTTCAGCATCCATGCACTGTGCTGACAGCACTACTACCATCATTGTGAAATGCAGGGCAAGACAAAAAGTAATACAATGAGGAAGTGAAAGAGTTAAAGCTTTTAAAATGAGCTTGAACACGATAGTCTTAAAACCTAATATACTGAGCTGAGCCTGGGCTGTGCTGGTTCTGATGAACCCAGAGGAGATGGAAGTGTTTTCTCTAGCTAAGGCTTTATCCATAAATACAGGCTATACAGACTGTTCTCTACAAATAAAGGCAATTCCTTGGAAGCCTCAGTTCCAGCATCCTCTTACTATGGGTAACATTTGCCAGGTGAATCAAGTGTCTACACTGCCAGTTTAATTTCATTCTTACTTTGCCCCAGGGCCCTGGATTCCTGATTATCCATACCATGTATGTGCTGCTTTTGGCAGCAAAACCTTTGGTCAATTATTTTCTTCCAAAAGGAAATGCTGGCACAGATAGAAGAGAAGCCAAGTTGAGTCAGATCATATTGGATGTGTAATTCCCAAGCTTGGGCTCCTGTTCCATGGGACTGCCATTCAGCACAGCCCCAGAAAGCCTTCTTCCCCCAGCAGCCCTCTACAAATCTTCAAACAGGACCTCCCATGACACTCCACCTTGCCCTCAGATATGAAAACACAGTCCTAGCAGACAGAAATCTTTCTGCTGGTATTTAGAGATCTATGTAACTTCTCTGGAGAAGATGTAGACCATCAGGTCTGGAAGCAGTCTTTTTGCACAAAGATTAATTTTGAATTTATCTGCTCAAGATTTCTAGGTCTTATGTTCTTTGGAAGATGCTTCCTCTTATTTAAAATTGCTTCTAATATATCTGCAGTGATTATTCATCTCTTGTCTTCAGCAGGACAAGGGAGAAGGAAATAAATTATTTCCCTTTGAAAGGAGGAGACGTGCCAAACTCCTTCCCATGCAGGACAACACTGCTTTGTTGCCATATCTTCCATGGTAATATGTAGGGTTCTCCACCTTCTCTACCCAAGAGGAAAAAGCACCAGGCAGTGCAGTCAACAAAAATGCTTCTTCTAGCCCTCATCTCTAAGTGCTTTTATCACAGAACATTTAGCTTACATATGTACTCACCTGTGGGCCTTATTTCAGGTGATCCTACCTAAACAGTGGCCTCTAATGAAGCAGCAGTCATATGTCAGATTACAGGCAGGGGACAGGAGTTAATCATGCGGCTTTGAGCCATTCGTCCCCTGTTCATTAACCTACCTCCTTTAAGACTTGTTCTAACAGTTCAAACCAGGAATGCATACAGTCAGAAGAAATGGTTATAACTTTGAAACTTGGATGAGATTTTTAACTTGAAAAGAGCCAGGAATGTACATGTGTGAATTCCTGCCCCTTTCCCAACAAACACTGATGAACAGCTTCATCTGCTAGCATTAAAAATATTCAGTCTATCAAGGAAATGTTCCTTTCCCCAAACAGGGAAGGCTTCTCTCAAGCTCTCTTTCAGGTTAGTATGTGTTTGATGGCAGCTCTTAGTCCTATGTTTGTGACACATTAGGACTGCCATATTCAGGGCTGGAAACAAAAATTTCACATCTTTCCAAAAGAGAAAGTTCCCTTTCCTCTGCGACATGCCATATTTAGTGCTGGCCCTGGAAGGTTCCTATGTACCAGACATCAGTTGTAACATTTTAAGTTACAGAAAAACAACTTAAAATTCCCTCTGAAGGAGTATATTGATATTTCCTTCTAAGAGTAATGCTTGCACTTGTGATATGAAGGTACCTGGACTCACAGAAAGAAGGATATAAAAACACTTGGAACAGGGTGAAAATTCATCATTGTGCACAGGAAATGATAACATGGAATGGAGGCCATCAGAAAACTGGTCAGACCTTGCAAGTTACACAGCTTACCAGGGCTACTTGTAGAGGCTCCTAGCTCTGGCACTAACCTAAGGCATGTCCTTGGGCATGTCTCTTCACCTGGTTGTGATTCCATTCTCCATCTGTAAAGGGAAGATATCAACATGTCACTTTATGAAGGGCTTCAGGTGACAAATGCAACTCGGGCCAACTACCTGGACATAGTAGGAGGTGAATAGCATACATAATTTATTGTCTTCCTAATTAAGAATAACATATCAGTTTGTTATAACCTTTCTCTCACCCTACTTCTGCATCTCTACAGCAGCTAGTTAAAGCACACTTGCTTATAAGCAAGATGTGAAAGAATCAACCTTCCATCTGTACCAAGGGTGCATAGCACTGTTCAAAACAAATCATTACTTGGAGCAGCAATGGCAGAATCAAGATGTTTTAAGAATTGCAGCTGTAAGAAAGAAAGCATTTCCTTTAGAAGCTGACAACATACAAGCATGCAGAACAAGCAAAAGAACACCTACCTAGACTACTCACTCAAGTCTGTGTGAGGATTGTTTATGGTAGGGAAGCAAGAGGAAGATTCTCTCAGACAACTGTTAAATTTAATCTTACTATGTAGTTGCAGGACAGTATAGGGACATAAAAATTAATTGTCTATAGTAGTTAAAAGGTAATTTTAGAGACCTACTGTCTCCCATTAGACTGGAGTCTTCAGAAATAAGTGATTGATTGTATATTGATGCAATTATTCTTTTGGTATGCATATACATTTTTATTTGCTTTAGAACAGTACTATGTGCTGGGAACAATTATGGCACTATGCAACTTCCAGAGACTGAAGGGAGGCGTCATTTATTTTAAAATTACCTTTTAAACTATCCACTTGTTTAATCATAACAAATCTGGAATGTCTTTCTTGACTTTAACAGCTGAACACTTGGCTGAGGATATGTGGGCCATTACCTCCTCATTCTTTAATGTAAAGGCAAACTGGCAGCCTGCTTGGGATTTCTTGGTACTCTTAAGCATATCCAGAAATATCATTCAGAAACCTTTTAGAGGGATATTTTCCTTCAGAAACCATACTGGATCCTGTTAGATTTCTCTGACACTCAGGTCATAGCTCCTGTCAGTGCTTAGTTTTTTAACAGTAGGCATGAAAAGCTATGATCAAATACCAAGACTGCTGTTTTATTTACATATGGTGATGAGTAAAGAGCCCAAACCCATACTCTAGATTCATGTGTACCCTGGAAAACTATTTACAAACCTTTAATTTACTTCTCTTGGATTGCAATTTCAGCCATTTTGTGATGGGATGGACACATTCTTTTTCCCAAACATGGCCAAATGACATTTTTAGCTCTTTCAGTGCTCTCACAGCTCTAGTTCTACTGAAATTACAGTGGTAGTCTGGATTTCCATTGCTGTGACAGCAAGCAGATCCTGTCTGCCAGTGTACAGGCAGACTCAACAGACTGAAATATGAATGGAAAATAGAGTAAGAATAGAAGTCAATACTGCCTGAATTAATGTTACTGCATAACACCATTGGGTAATGCCCAGGATACAGAAGGCGAGATATTTCAAGAGGTGGGAGAATAATGAAAAGTTAAGAGTGAGGGCCTACCAACAGACATTTTCATACATTCTTTTTTCCTAGATAAACTTCTATGTAGTTTATCCTAAGTGCAAGATGGCTTGCTGAAAGCTAAAATATCTTCTTCCCCTGCCCTCAGCATAACTTTGGCAAAAGAAAAAGATCACACATGTGAAGTGGCAAAGCCAAGTATCTAAGTAATTGGAAACGAACTGTTTAAATTAGAGGAAGAGATGCAATTTTGAGAAGGAAGGGACCATACCCTCAGGAACACAAGGGTTTTAAAACCTTAGAAAACCAAGAAATGCAGATGAGCCAAAAGCTATTTGGGGGAACAAAAGCACCCTTCCCTAATCCAGAAATCAAAGAAGAAATGGTTACCAGAGCCAGCAGTGAGTTTTCATCTCTGTTACAGCAATTCCGCAAAAAGGTACTGAATTTTGTAACTTTTTTGAGGGATTCTTGATACAAGTTAAGCTGAGACTATTTGATTGGTAACTGCAGGTGCAATCATATGACTCAAAAAAATGTGTCAGGACATTTATCTAGATACCACAAAAGTGGGCTAAGAAAGAGAGGATGGTATTTTTTCCCCTCTTTTGTAGTTTTTAATTAATTTGAGGAAATTCCAAAACTTTCAGTATTGCAGGCAACTAACTCTGATTACAAAACAAAAGAATATTGTTTAAATTTCTAGACTGCAAATAAATATATCAGCTAAGGCCACTAATAAATTGCATTTGTAATTTCTGATAAACATGGTCTAAAGGCTTCAGATACTAAGGGATATGAAAGAATAGTACATGGTCCTTCATCCCTTTCTATTAAGCCAAATTTTCTTGAAATTCTTCTGCTAAATACCTTCCCTTTTCTCTCAGATAAATCAAAGATAGTGACAGGCATTGATACAGTTAAATATTTCTACTTTGGTGGACCAAAAGAAATAGTTAATAACCAGAGCTCCTCACGGTTATAAATGCCATCACCTGGCTCTCACAACCTGCTCATGCAGGGAAGAGGTGACACTGAGCTTGCAAAGCCAAGGAAGAGAGAGCATTTACTTGATGAGCTGAAGAAAAAACTTCACATAAGAAGCCTCCATGAAAACACTGACTGAGCAATGTGCTTGCTGCACCCTGCCTTTACTTAGATGTTAATTGGATTACAGTTGCACTCATTCATAAATTCGGATATATTTCAAAATGTGAAGCTATTCCAGATTGCTATTTCCTGCACTATTGGCTCTGCATTTAAGGCAACAAGCAGATGCAGAGAAATGAGTATGAACAGACTACTGCCAAAATATGTCAGTGTTCCCAGGGGCTGGGAAAACAGGTAGAAATAACAGGGCAGGCCAAGAAAGGAAGATTTCTGCTCCTAGGAGGGAGGAAAGGTGAAGGTTCCTGAGCACACAGCTTCCTGAGGGGTCAGGTCTGGCCACCAGGAATTGGAAACTGGTGTTTGCATCTCCCATGATGATGGAATCAGTGTACATTGTATGTACTCTTGGTGAATAAAGAACATTGCATCCCTAGAGAAGTCCATTCTTCCCTGACAGGAGCAGCCTTGCAGAGCCCCAAACACAACCACACCTTGCAATACAGGGCTGACAGCCCCTGTCTTGAAATGCAGGCTTCCAGCGCCTTTTAAGCATTACTGAGCTTCACAGAGGCAACTTCCTAAGACTAAAATCATCAAATTTCACTTCCTGTTCAAGCATTGCTGTTACAGTAGTTTTACTTGGCCGTGTATCATGTGCTGCAGAGGTAGGAGGAGAGAAATTGTGTGAGGGCACAGCCTGGCCCCACAGGGCAGGAAGGCTGGTGCTGTGGGGCGCTGGGAGTGTGGCAGTGCCTGCAGGGGGTGGAGACAAGGAGCAGGCCCACCATTAGCACCATGCTGCTGGGGATCCTCGTGGTGCTCTGCTTCATCCCCACTGCTGATGTAACAGGTAACAAACCCCCCCTACATTTCAGTCCTTTCCCCTATTTTTTCTCACTTTGATCATCAGGGGGTAGAAGGTCTGGTATAGCTCTGAAGTAATTTTGCACAAATTCTTCTTGTTTGGATGAAAGGGGAGAGACAGCATGCTGCTAAGTCTGCTAATGGATCAACTTCATATAACCAAGAGGCCAATTTTTGTCCTGCCACAAGTATCCCTCCAATATGAGACTCAAGAGCTTTCTTTTAATTTGACTTCTCTCTAGATCCATTAGGAAATTGCATGCATAGGTAGAGGGGTGTTTATTTCACCTACCCCTGGGCTTTCCAAGTTCTGCTCACAAGCACCTTTCCTTGGGGTCAGAGGCTCTGAGCAGACCTGGTGCCCCTGCCTGTCTCGGGACAGACTCTCCATCCCCAAAACTGCTTGTAAAGCTTTGGGTTCCCCCATGGCCTGGCCTGGTGTCATGGGCTCCGGCACTGAGTACTGTGACATCCTCACAGGATTAGCAATAAATGCCCCAAAAGCAGAGTTGCTTACTGAGCTCAAAGATGGGAGGATGGGACATTCTGATTTTCACATTGTTTAGTGGTTTACTGATACTTATTTGTCATCTAGTTTCTTTCTGAAGATCTTCAGGGAAAAAAAATCTTGTAAAAAATTTTGTAATCCTGAGTCTTAGTGAATTTTCCTGACTCTTCAATTGTTGTGGCTGAGGGTATTTATCTTGGTGTTGTCTTGCTGATGCAGTGTTCCTGTGTTCAGACCTAACATGTCTTTCCAATGGGTACATTAAAATGCAAAGCAAGGCAAGGGATGTTGGCTTTTGCTAGGATAATCTTGAGACAGACAATTTTTCAGACTGCTGGCTGTGAATTGTTGTTATTGCCTCTTCTCCAAATATCAGTGCTTTGTATTTTCCAGGAAGCTACAGATAAGAATAAAAATCGGGTTTCAGTACAAAATTTTTAACATAGAGAACATCTTTAAAAAGTCACTTTTTTTAGTACGAGAGATGCAATTGAATCTATTTTTTCTTATTTCTATGTTATTTTTCCATAGTTCTTTTCCTCAGTGAAGGCGTTGCAGTTTGCATGACACTGTGATCTACATTTCTTTAAGAAATCACAAGTTTTTTCTTCCTTGTCCTTTCCCATGTTTATAATTCTGTGTTTGCAATATCATAATTATTTCCACAGCAGGCCCCTGGATTGTCAAAGAAGACACTAATTCCAGGAGGGGATAAGTATCAGCAGTAGGTTAACAGTTCTGAACACATTTCCATGAGGTGTGAACAGCTTTTAAGCAGTGCTTTTGAATTGCAACAAAACAAATTACAGCGTGTGGTTCTCAGACACAGGCGTTATGCCATGGCTTTATTGACACATACACACTTGCTTTGCATGAGGAACTTGTGTTTCTCCAACAGACTCACCGAGATTGTTCAACTTCTTACATGAGGTCATTTGCTTCTCAGGGTTCTCATCCTTTCCCCATCTATTTTCTTCACTCTTCATTTTCAAGAGGATTGGTCCTTAGTACATGGAAAACATTAAGGCAGGTCAAAACCCTGCAGGACTTCCTCAGGCCATAAAGTGCATTATAAGCCCCAGGTATTTTGGTTTGGGAAAAAACAACAGAATTTGTCCTGTTGTTAGACTATATCAGTGGCTGCTGCAGGTTGAGTTTAAACCATAGAAAGGGACGTAAAATACTAGTTTAGTCATGTCCCTTTTGCAGAAACACTAACGTTTACCAAGTTTGTCTTCCTCTCCTTTTTGTTGGCTAAATAATTACCTTGCTGTGGTCCGTCAGAGAGGCAGCTGGATCAAGTGTCTGGTATTTTGTGAAATAAGTAATACAAGGAGGTTCCCACTGCAGTGTACCACAACTGACCTCATTTGTTTTACTGCCCACATAACCTTCTGGCTTATGGTCTCTGGGGGTTAAAATCAACTTCTAACCTACCAAGGTTACCAAAAGATGGATGAGGCAAGGCTAGCCAAGAGCAGGATGACATCAACTAATTCTTGTTTTAAAAAAAACTAATCACAAACTGCCAAGAAGAACCCCTGTGCTCACACTGGGTTTGATTGAAGCAAGAGTGTCACCTGGGCTCTCTGGAGTACTCCACTGCCTGCAGTACTCGCAGCAAGGTAGCAGAGTCACAACACTAGCAGAGGCAGAAAGCAGGTCTGTAAGGGCCAGGAGAGGAATCCCCCAGCTGCACATCACAGACACAGCTGGGCAGCCTCAAATCAAAGTAAAAGAGAAGGACCCTTGTACCTGGGAAAGAAGAGTAAGCATAATTGAACAACAGACCAGCAGCTGGAAAGCAAAATA
The DNA here is from genome assembly GCA_013397195.1 of Hylia prasina. Taxonomy (NCBI): domain Eukaryota; kingdom Metazoa; phylum Chordata; class Aves; order Passeriformes; family Sylviidae; genus Hylia; species Hylia prasina. Next base: position 55,103 of record VYXD01014534.1, on the reverse strand, counting down.
GCTTTGTTTATAACATACCCGTGTGCCTTTCTGCCTGTGGCTTAAACAAATTCCTTTCAGTTTTTTCAGTTAGGTTTTTTCCTATCCCCCAGGGAATTAGGTGGGCCATTTCTTTCCTGTGCTTACAGAAATGCCAACTTATCTTAGATAGCTCGCTCTGGAAAATAGCTTCTTGAAGTCAACTGGCATAAAAAAGGAAGAAGAGTACTGAATATTTTAGCAGAATATTTTTTCCAATAGCTGATGATGATTCATGAAGAGTTCTGTAGGAAAAAAAACCCCAACAAACCTCAAAATAGTTATTTTCCATACTTTGTCAACTCTATTTCACTTTCTTGGTGAATAGAAAAAATAAAAACTTCTATGAAGTTTTGCTTGCACAGGGTTCAATGATCAGAGAATCAGTATTTTACAGATACAGATGGATGGTATTTTGTTTCATGATCCAAAACCCCCTCACATGTGATTACAAGAAATGTCCAGCATTACAAATAATCTATAAAAGGCTTAACAAGCATTCAGAGATCTTAAACACCATTGCATAGAAATCCCAAGATCCTGAGAAGGCTTTCAGTCAGTGCACACTGACTGAAATGATTTTACATTTATGAAGTCACTTTTTTTTGAAACTGTAAACAATGATTTTTCATAACTGCTATTTTCTTGGCTGAGTAAGGCCAAGATATAGATATTTACTGCTACACAGCATGACTGAAAATAGCTCTGAAGTGGCAATCATAACCCTATTTAGACAAATGGAAACACCTACTAAATGTTTCAGAGTTTCATCATTTAACAAACCCAAAGTGACACTTATGAGGAAAAACTGTCTCTGTGAAGGTAAAATCAGCCTCAGCCCTTGTGTGCTCAGAATGGGCTAGATCCTACTAAGAATGTAGTCAAATCCCATTCAGATCACAAGTGAAGTGAGGGATGCTAGGCGTTATTCTGTCTTCTACATGAAACTGACACACATTTTAGTATGAGTGGCTTTCTTCAGTTCAAAAAAACCTCCAGGTCCAGAGGAGGAGGATGACAGCAGGGCTTGTCCAACATGCCAGTAGGGTAAGCTTGCCTTGCCCCTGTTGACATTGCAGCCCAACCGGCTCATGTGGTGCTAACGATTCTTCCTATAAATAAAAACAAAAATATCTCCTGTAATTTAGATTTGAACTAGAAGAGCCACTTTCCGAAAATGGATTTGGGTGCTTAACTTAAATCATGTAGGAGCTGTCTTCATTTAATGACCCACAAATGAGCTTTTTCATGCTGCTCAGCCAGTCTGCATCCCAGCATCAGCAGCACCGAGCTGGGCTATTGAGCCTAGTCTGCAAGACAAGGCAAACAGATTGGATTATAAATCCAAGAGGTAAAAATAAGTTGAAGGAATTTATCATTTTAGGTGGGTGTATCAAAAGAGACTGGTTGCCAATTAGCACTGTATCATGGCAGGGACATAAATAGTCCAGAGCTGTAGTTTAACAGTGGACCTTAAGGCATGAAGTGCAGGTCTAAACATCCGGAATCCAGCTTAGCTGATGACAGCAAAAGAGATGGGGTTAAGTCACTGGGGTCTGCAGAAGAGTCTAAATAACAACTGAAGGGAATCCCTCAGAGATTTTCAGTGTTCTTTGACTTTCCTCTGGCCACAGAGAAAATATGATCAGGCTGAGCAATAAAATCCATTCATTTTCTGTAAGTACTTGCAATGAAAACAGGAAGACACTTTTTGAAGTGTAATGCTTCTGTCTGTTCTGGGACCCTATTTTGAGAACTCTGAGACAGAAAAGGTGTCCTGTGAAGGTGTATTCAGTCTCTGTGACAATCAGAATTGTAGTAGTGCACAAATACTGCAAAGCAGTAGAGTAACTCTGTCTCAAGTGAGATGTGTAGAATTCTGCCTTGCTAAAGGTGGGACAATTCTACCTCAGACTTGCAAATTGCCACGTAGGCCAAAGATCAATTTTCTGGCCAACAAAAATATGATCAAATACCTTGTTTAAAGGGGTGGAATCCAAACCTCACCCCTTACTAGAATGCCTTATAAGCCTATGTGAGAGCTTTTGTCGGAAAATGCTGATTCAAGGAAACTGAATTGTTTTGCTGAAATGTCTTCATTTTGATGAAAAGTCACCACAGGCACCACTTTGAGTAATGACTCCTCTTCTCTGTTCTTGCTTCGCCATTCTGTCCTAGGATTCGAAGATCCTTGTCTCTGCTGCAAAGCCTGGAAATGTTATCCTTCATCCAAAGTTTCACACTGTTTTGGTTGCCTGCAAACATGGGATTTCAGAGCTGTTATGAGCTCTCCTGCACCCTCTCACTAACAATGTTGAGCAAAGAGACACAAGGAGGATAGGCTACAATGTTTGATAAAGATGAGGCAGTAGAGCATTCCCTGTCTCACATGTCCTCCTCTCATGTGAAGCAAGGGCTGGTAAATGAGAGTTTCAATGAGAAAATTAACAACTTCAGCAGTTGCACAAGTTCTGCTGGTAACTGGAGAGCGTGCTACCCAAAGGTTGTTTTTACTGCCCACACCCTACCACTAGTCCTGGCCATCTCATGCATCTCTTTGTGTTTACTTTACTTCCTGGACCACATTCATCCCAAAGGAGTATCCTGCTCACGAGGCTGGGGTACTTCATCTTCTTGTGCAGGCATAAATACAGTAAACATTATTTGGTCCTAAATATTGTTTAAAACAGTTTTAAACATTAATTTTCTGGGCATTCTGGATCTGGCCTCATTCTCATTTAATTTCTCTTACTAGCCTTTTTGAAGACTCACTACATGGATTAAGCAGAAAGAATCTAGGTTTGCACCACATTTTGAGGACAGGAGGTACAATTGTCATTCTAACAGCCACAGTGATTCTTAGTGGATATGTAAAAGACTGTCCAGACCTCATATGAGCTGAGTTTGCATAAAGACTTAAGCAGTCCTATAAAAGCTTTGGCAAGCTTCTAGCTTAAAAGCCACAACTCCCTTCCTCTTACTTAGGGGTCATCATTAGAAACGAAGGGCCTCATTTGTACAGGATGAGTTTTCTTGGAACAAGCTGTCTTTCTGCATAGTCCTTGCTGTGTTTCGTTGTTTGGCAGATGATAGCACAGAGGTCTACATGTCAGAAAACGTTTCCTGTTTATGTGTCAGTCTGGTCAATTAAAATTCAATTATACATTCATGTGACACTTTTTTCAGGCCATTTAAGTGCCAATGCAGCGTCAAATTAGTCAGCTCCTGAGTCCTTTGAGAGATTAAGAATCTAATACAGCTGCTAGCTAGAAAAAATCACTTATTTTATATTAAAATGATAGCAGTTCATGCTTTTAGTGTTCATTGCCCAAGGTCCAAACCCATGAAATGGTTCAGCAAATCCACCTGCAAACTCTTCAGGAGTCCTTGAATTAAAAAGCAAATGTATAAATAATATTCTCTTATCTGACTGCAGTGTCAATTCATAGTATTTTCACTCCATAATGTTCCCTGGGAAATTGCTTGCTAAGTAAAGGATAGACTTAGATGGCCTTACATATAGACACATGCACACAGATGCAGACTAGCCTTCTGAGCTCTGATGCTAAATCTTCATCACGGGCCACTGCCTCTGCTAGTGTTCTAATTCTGAAGAAAAACACTCTTGATCTCATAGTCTCCCCTAGAGACTATGTAATTATTTACATACAAGTGGATTGCTGCAACAATAGCTCCTGTGAGAAACAGCTTCTGCAGATGGGTGGTTTTGTACTCCCTGGTAGGGAGTGTCAGCAGGGGAGAGCAGATATGGAGCAGAGTTGCATGGGAGGATGTGTGGTTCTGAAGTCTCATACTATATTTTATAAACAAGTGCTTTTCTCACTTTCTCCCCTCCCTTCCAGAAAACAAGATTTTAGTGGCTCAGCATCCTTTGCTCATTGTAGCTAACCAAACTGCAACTCTAGTTTGTAACTACACCTACAATGGGACAGGGAAGGAATTTCGAGCTTCGCTACACAAAGGAACGGACAGTTCAGTTGAAGTTTGCGTTATTTCATGGAACACAACTAAAATTAGCCGCAATTCAAATAAAGAATTTAACTGCCAGGGGGATCATGATAAAGACAAAGTCATCTTCAATATTTGGAACATGAATGCCAACCAAACTGACATCTACTTCTGCAAAATTGAGGTTATGTATCCACCTCCATATGTCTACAATGAGAAGAGTAACGGGACTGTCATTCATGTGAAAGGTAAGCTGAGAAACTTCTGTAGGCCAGTATCCTCCCTGTACACACTCCCTAATGGCTGGAGGCAGTTTGTTTTCTTAAAAAAAGTTGGATTGCCTGGTAAAACTACATTCCTGCTCTGGACTTCCTGAAGAAGAGATCTTAAAATGAATGATTAATAAAAATGACACCCTGGAATAAGGAGTAAATAAGCAGAGATCAATGTTTTTAATTTCATGTACTTAAAGTTTTCTTTGCTCTTTCCTTGAAGAGACACCCACCCAAATACAAGAGCCTCAGTCTGCAACTCCTTTGTGGATTCTGGCAACAGTGACTGGAATTCTTGCACTCTACAGTATGCTAATAACTGCAGTCTTTATTAACTACTGGGTAAGGAACTTGTATTTTCCTTTGCTCTGTATGCTCTAGTAGTTCATTTCTCAGGCTGTACTTGCATGTTTACCACTAACTCACTGATACCCGTTCAGTACAGGATGACAGTGTTTCTTCCTCCCAGCTGTGTATGCACACCCATGGTGTACCCCAAAAGAGCTGAAACACCAGATGCTCTCCAGGTGGGCAGTCAGGCCTCTGCAGTCGAGTCCTACAGCAAATAGGAATGCCAGTGTTGGCAGTGCCCTGCACACCAGCAATACCAGGACACCTTTGCCACCTGAACCTGTCAGGGAAATCTAGAACTGCAAGCATTTCTGGCAAAACCCATTGAGACTTTACTGACAGGAGCTGACCTACAAAAAGATGGACTGTCTATAGGGAGCCTTCAGCCCAGGACCATCTGCACTGGTGTCTTGTGCCTATTCAGCACTTCCCTTGAGCAAACATTATTTCTGGCAGCTTGACTACAAGGGAATAGGAGCACCTGGATTTAAGTAGTCCGTTGTCTGTACATCAACAGTAAGAAAGCTGATACAGCCTTATGGCTCATAAGTTTTGCTTTCTCATCTCTTTGGAGAGTTGACAGGCCCAAGTCACATCCAGTTCTCCTCCTGGTGTGATACAGGGGCAGCAGAAGGACATTTTCCTTGATAAGTCTTAGAACTGTGATCTCCACAGCCAATTTACACTACTTAATCCATGTGAGAAAGACTTGAAATAGAGAACTCAATTCCTTGCACTCTGACTCTCCCCTCTATCTTTGTTGTTAAATAGCAATTTCCAACACAACAATTATGAGGTAGCCTGTGGAAAGGGTCCAGAGTCCCTGCCCGGTGAAATGTTGCATGTATACAGAAAGCCAATGTCATTGAAGCTTGAGATCTGCTGTTTCACAAAAGGACACTTGCTCAATCTGTGGCTATTTCTAATGGAAAACAATTAAAGGAGGCACTGCTGCAGGAAAATGCAAAGGCCAGTTAAGTGGTTCTTCTTTGTGCCTTATGGTAGAGGCTGACTGAGGAGAGCTGAGAGGATTACTGAGCAGCTGCTGGTGTTACAGTGCTGTGCTGCTGTGGCTGTGCCACAGATGAGATGCTACAGCTTCAAATCCATCATTTACAATCTGAACCATTTTCCCTGTGCTATATTTATTTGCTACCTAATGGCTTCACACTTTGCCACTAACATGTCTGCCCCCAGTAAGAGTGACAAGGCTGCATTGCCACGTGTGCTGTTTGCCGCATCAGTTTTTACCTGCTGTTATTACTGCTGGTAGTATTCTTCAGATAATATGTATTCTGATTGTGGATGTATTTAGAGTGTTGTTGAATGTAAATACAACTGCCTAGAAGACATTGTGAAATGTAAAAAAAGGTCCTAATTATGGTACTCGACAGACATGGCAAGCCTGATCAGTTCCTGAAAGCAGCTAAAGATTTGTCTGTTTTCACAGAGTTCTGCCTTCCCTGAAAGGAAAGGCAGGAAAACTCCTTTCCATTGCAAACGTATCAGTCTTTGATCCTGTAACAGCCCAGCAATCACTCATGCTAGCAAAATGTCTTTCTCCCATGTAAAACTACCTCCTAGGTGAATTAGAAATCCTGTATTGTGGAGATGAACACACAGAGATAAAGCTTTTGTATCTAATGCTTTACATGCACTGACTGCATTAATGGCTTAAGCAGCATGTAACTTACATTCCACACTTCACATATGTATAACATTAATATTAAAAAGCTTAAAATATTTCATAGTAACTGCCCCACTCTGCACATTCAGCCATCATGTTTTCTAATGCAAACCTCCTCCAATTCCACAGCATCATTTGCATGTATACTGCAGCATATGCAACGATTTCTCTACATGGGAAGGAACTTTCAGTAAAAAGGAGATTGCAAAAGAGGGTATTATCAGTACTAAGGAAAAGGCATGGAAGCACTTTAATTACCCCCGATCAATAAAGCCTTAAGCTATGTAAAAAACACCAACCTTGTGGACAGCCTGCAGCAGTCAGAGGCTGAAATGCTGCTGTAGCCACATTTTTCCTCTGTGATTTTAGGCAAATTATTTCACCTGTCTTCTGCTACTCTTATTTCTGAAAGAGCTGATGCTTCCCTTGTATCACAGGGGCATTATAAGCAGGAATCCAAGAGTGGAAGTAAGATTTTTGAGGCCCAGATAAGGAGACATAAAAGATTAACATTGGCTCTCATTCTTTCACTCCCTGAAGGAAGGTTCACAACGTATGCATTGTGTCTTACCGCTGTAAATGGTAGGAAAACCATTATACACATAGTCTGGGCTGATTTTTCATGCTCTTGCTCTATTCGAGTTAAGCTAATTTCTCTTTACCTCCTCATAAATGAAGACAGCCTTCACATCTTAAACTCTGTTGTTTCTGCTGAATCATCCCACAGATGAGAGAGGCAAGATGATGGTTAGAGGCATCAGTACGTATCCTTGGTGTGTAGCATTCCTTTACCTGAAGAACTAACACTGTAAATCTCTCACCAGATAAGCTGGAGACTTACTTTCAGGCTGGGCAAATTCCATAGATTATTTGATGAGAACATGTGTTCTAACTCTTTTCTAAATGCATTTAAACCTGAAGCTGCCTTACAAATATGCCTACTTCCCTGAACAGGGACCTAGGGCTAGAACTGTCAGCAGTTAACACAAGAGTTTTCACAGTTGTCTTCACCCTTCTCCCACAGCAAAGATCCAAAAAGAATCTGTACCATCAAAGTGACTACATGAACATGACTCCCCGGCACCCACCATACCAGAAGAACAAGGGTTACCCATCCTATGCACCAACACGAGACTACACTGCCTATCGGTCCTGGCAGCCCTGATCCCACCAGGAGCCTTGTGTGCAGGCACTTGCTCTGGGGTGTGGAAGGACAGACTCTTGTTTTCTCATTGTGTTTGTTGCTTTTGATCACAGACACCTACACCATAGCAAGTATTAATTAAACTTTGATCTACTAAAGGAAAATCGAGACCAACAAACCAATATAAAAAGGGGGGGTGGAGGGGGGGGGATAAAAAAAGAATTTTTCTCCATGAGGGCTGAAGATGAGGCCCAGCTTGTGTTGAGGGTTGTCAGTGGATAAGATGGAAAGATGGCATCAAACCTCAGAGGTGGTTTCTTCCTAACACTTGTGGTTTTGCTCAGCTGTTGGAAAAAGCAGAACTTCTGACCTTTTCCAATAACTACTGCCTTAGATTTTACCCTTAATTTCCTTCCCTGTATGTGTAATCCTCAGATTGTTGCTGTTAAACCTGGCAAAATGTAAAAACTAATCTTTTTTTCTCTATGGGATGAAGACACAGTTTGAAGTTCAAAACACATGCTTAAAAGAAAAAGGTCAGTCAGAAGGCGTCCAAGCTATTACGCTATGGAACAAATCATCTGCCAGGACAAATCAAGCTAATAGAGAACTAGTAAACCTTCAACATGTGAGTCCTCAGGCTGGACACTTTGTAAATGTTCATAAGGCCATCTGCAGTCATGACCAAGCACAGACGGAAAAAGCAAGCAACGTGAAGACAAAATCAAGACAAGTGGGAGAGGAAGAAAGATCTGTCTAAATCATGAACAAGCTCATTTCTTCGTTTGCCTTCTGCAAGGGAACACAAAGTCATATATGAAGCATTAGAAGACAGAGAGCTCAGATTTTGAGAAGATTTTTACTTTTATTTTTGAATTTGAGAATTCAGAAGGTATTCTGCTGAGTCCTCCTGAAAATTCATGTACATCTTCTGGCATCTAGATGGTACCAGAGCTCTTTCAAAAATCTGGGTTGACTTATGAGCAACTAAAGATCGCTTAATATTTTTTTCCTGTTAAGTGTCTGGTTTTTGGGGTGTGAGAGGATTTTTCATTCTCAGCATTGTAAATTGGACCTGCAAGTTCTCAGACATCTGCAGGACCTGCTCTGGGCATTTTAAGGAACTTAGTGTTATCTGGAAGTTACTTTTCTTTCTAAAGGTGTTCTTCAGGACTGCTCTATACTAGAGCAGGACCAAGTGTTTAGCAAAACATGATCCATTCTTTCAAACTAGTATATTTACAATAACGGGACATCCTAAATTGTAATTAGGGTTGCCTTGGCATAAAATCCCTTTTCATACTGAGGAGACAATGTTTATTTTATAAAGACTACTGAATAAACAATTAAAAGAAAAAAAACCACATTCCCACCTTGAAATAAAATTTGGATTATACAACATCTAATTTCCTTCAAACTGGAATAAGAAGATCCTTTCTCTCTTTGAGGAGACTGGACAAAGGTAGAGATGTGGAAGCATGACAACAATCTGCTTTAACATCTTAACACAAGAAAACAACTTGGGCACTTCCAAATTGGAAATTTTATTTGAGTTTGCTGATTGGGCCACAAACCTTTCACTCTGAGTCTTATGTCACCATGAACCATGTTCCTGGAAGGAGCTGTGTCACCTCTGAGCAGCAGTGCAGTGCCCGCTGCCCCAGCCAGGGACAGCAGAGCCCCAATGGCAATGGTAAGCAAGGCAGTGCTGGGCCCTCAGCATGGGAACAGACCCGGCAGGCCCTGAGAGCCTTGGTCTGGTTCAGTTCAGCAAACTCAAACACTTATGATTGAACCAAAGAAATTCAAAACAAAGTCTTATTTATTTCTTATTTATTTCTTCTCCTTTGCCCTCACCACATGCACAAACACTCCAAGGCTGGCATTCTTCCACATACAATTTTCCTCTTCCCAAAAACCCCTCACTGCACATTTGTACTGCAGCTGAAGCAGCAGGGAACACGTGCACAAAGCAGAGGGGAGAAGCCTGGCAGGACACATGGCAGCTGCTGCATGGTCCCAGCCTGGCCCTCCTTGCTGGCACTGACTGGGGGGATGCTAATGCCTGGCCACCTCCCTCCTCACTGGATAGCAGGTATGAATGATCCTGTGCTGGGGCATCCAGGCACTCCCAGCAGAGAGCAGCAGGCTGAGCACAGCTCCTTGTCAGGGTATGGCACTGCCTCACCAAGCTCCACTCTGTCACTGTATGACCAGTGACATGTATGATCACAGTGTGCTGTGGAAAATCACAACTTCTAGTTCATGTATAAGGTGAGATGGCAAATGTGTATCAAACCCATGAAGCAAGATAAATGTTCTTTACATAAACTGCATATATACATTTTTAGGTATAGATGCATCTTTTTAATTGCCTCTATATTCCCTTGAGTTTATAATTTTTGCAATCTCCTTTTAAAATTATTAAATAGATACAGTAAATTAAATCTTGGATGAATGTATTAGGCCTGAGGCTAGTCAGAGGAAAGTATTACTTTCTAAAGCAAATATTGGTGTAATTTGCTTTCCTTCCCCTAACACTTTTGTACTTTCCATATTTAAAACATACTGGTAGCTCCCAGGACATGATATTGGAAAGTAAGTCCTGGAACATCTGCAACAAGTATTAATTAGTTTGACTAACCAAAAAGGAAGGGGGATACAGGGAAATATCCTAAACATAAAATGAAAAAATGAGGAGAATCAGGACATGAGAAGCCCCAGCACTGTCTTAAGGTGGACATTGCTGTTATATTACAGGTTTGTAGGGACATGAATTACAGACTGTTGGAGCTGGGATACCAGTAAATTCCTTTTATCCACTGCTGTAAAGGACTAAAATAAAGTGTTTGCAGAGAGAAGAAACTCAGTTAAGCCTGGAGTCTGGTTCTGCACATGTGGATTAGCATATTCGACAAACAGCAATCCTAATTTATTCCATCTGGTTTTAGGCAATGTATAACATGCCAGGACAGCCCTGTCCCTCCCTGGCCCTGACTTTGGGGTCTATATGTTTATGGGATGATGTAAAAAGAAACCTCCCTTTGCTGCAGCTCTGAACTTGGAAACTGTCCCTCATGGAGGGCAGAGGTAAAAGAGGGTTTTCTGTCTTACACATAGGTTTTAATTCAAATGCAAATATAATCCTGCCAAAGAGTGATTTAATTTTTCATCCTCCTTTCCCCCACTTTTGGGTCTCAGTGTCAAATGAACATCTGATATGCAGTCATCACATCTGAACAGCAATCAACATATGTTGCAAGGGGTCAACCAAAGGTTGTGCAGCTCCAGCCCCCTGCATGCCTATTCCTGTTCTGCACATCTCTGGCACAGCACAATACAACAGCCTGGCACTTCTTTGCTTCCAGAAACAAAAGCCCTGCCGAGGAGGTAGCCTGTGCTATCTCTGCAGTGTCTTGAACCTTCCCCTTTGGGGTGGTCAGGCTTACTAAAGCCAAAAGTCTTGGACGTTCCTTCTAGTCTGAATATACCAAATTCCCATATCGTCCTCCTGCACATTTTTTCCAAAATGCCTCTTATTTCTTCTGTAGTTATAAATGTGAACCCTGCATCTCTGCCAAGCAGTATCATATCTTCCTTCTTTGTGCATCATCTTTTCCCTTTCGTTTCTATTCCAGACTCAGCAGTTCAGGAACCTATCCTATTTGTTAATCTCTAACACCATTGTGCAGCCTTCCACATGTGCTCCTGCCTGACTGATTACTTGCTTCACAAAGACTGTCTTGTATGCCACATTCCTCCTCAGCTTGAGGTAGGGAGTTGCCATAGGAGATTGAAGCCATGTGGGGATTGGATAGATACATGTTTTCTGTTTGAAGGATTTGGGGGTCTTTCATCCCTTTGATTTTCCCATCATCTTCAGATTTTCAGTTGTGCCAAACAGCCACGTGGGGATCCCACACACCACATGCTTCCCACAGTGCATTTAATTTCTGTACATTTCATTTCCTGTGCATAGGACACTCTTGGCTATTGCCAAGTTCATTATCCCTGCAGCCAAGCTCTGACAACAGAAGCAACTTTGGCTACTGATGGTATGTTTGACTAATAAAAACATGGTAAAAAAAGCTTGAGTTTTAAGAGCACACAGGTGAAGGCTTCACTGCTAAAGATCAAATCTTTCCACTTTCAGCAAGGCTTTTGCTGTGTGACTGGAAAATGTGTTATGCAAGATGAATCACAGGCCAAGACATAGTTTTGTTAGTCACTCATACTAACCCGAAAACAGGTTAGCGTGATGAGAACAGGATCAGCTTTGTTAAGGTCCGGTAAAGACTGGGAAAGGCTGAAAAGAGCACTAGGCAGTAATTTCTAGCCAAAGTCAGTGTCTTTAAGTGGCTGTGAGAGGGAAACTAGCTGCATATCTTGATGCAAATGGTCTGTTCTTTACAATTGGGTGCTTTTGTTAGAGCATCACATTACAGTATGTTACTATTCCAGCCTCGAGGGCATGCAGATAGTATGATGTGGCTAATTTGGCTGACAAAGAATTAGAAGGCTGCCAATTTCATATTAACTCATTTGCAAAGAAACAAAAAGTTGAATGATTTCAAATTAATGGTGTGTTTTTTGTTTGTTTGTTTGCTGTTTTCTTTTTCTTACCGGATCTTCAGGATCAAGGTGCTGGTTCTTATTTCCTGCCCCTCCTGCTTTTGTTGTTGTTGTTGTTTTATTAAAAAATTAAATATAACTTTAGGTCACATAAACTTACCAGGAGCTCTTCAGTTTCCTTCATCTGACCATTGAAATTATGAGGAATTTTCAAATGCCACAGTTTTAATAGCCATTGTATTATGAGGCTACATCATTACTTTTCCTCCCTGTCTTCTTATTCCTTAAAGGGAACTATTCTGGATAGGTTGAAATGTTCGCATGGGTTGGGACAAATCTCGTTTTTTCAGACAGGAAAGATTACTACCTAACCAAATCAAACATGCAAGCAAGCGATTAGTAACAGTTCTGTGGAAATTAACGTAGTGGTTTCAATGTGGTAGGAGGATCAAATAGTCTTTTTATCATTTCCTTTTCCTCTAAAATGAAGAAGCTTAAGAAATGGTATACTAAAGTACCTTAAAAGACAAAAGATCAGGTTGCGAATTTAAGAAATCAAAGGTGGGAAGCGGTAGAAGGAAGCTTTCCTATCCAGCCTCCCCTCAGCCCGCCTGTGTGACCGGAGCGGCTCTTTAACTACGCTGCGTTTCCCCGCCAAGCCCGCGCAGCGCCGCAGGAAAGGCTCCGGGCAGCGCCGGAGCAGGAGCTCGGCGGGCGGCACGTTCCGAGAGCAGCTCAAGCCCTTCACATGGAGGCCTGCAGCAGGGCACAACTAGCAATCAAGAGAACTTAGATAATGGCTAAATTAGTGCCCCGACAGCCTCGTCAGTGCCCCATTAAATTAGATCGCTCTGTCGTGAGTCAGAATGAACTAATATTCCTGCTATGCTCGCTGCCTGTGACAGCCCTTGGGCTACTTTAATCTTCAAACACCAGTGGTCAAGATGAGAGCTGATTTATTTTTTTTTCCTCATGAAAATGATTAAGTAGATTGCTCACATTTCTTCCTGTGCTTCTCAGCCTTCCCCAGACAAATCAAAACTGGCTGCAGAAAGGAAATTGTTTCTCTGTTTGCATAGCTCATCAGCTCCTGATAATTAGGGACAGAGGCTGAAGTCCAGCGCGGAATGACGCCTTTGGGAGCATTATCCCCTGCTTGTAGCTCTTTCTCGCATTAGCTGATTGTTGAAGTAATGCCAATGTTTTATCCTAACAACAACAAAAAAGTACGAGACTGTGAAGATAACAGAATTGGACAGCAGGGGAATAACCTCTCTCCCTCCTGCAGACACACACAGTTGACATTACTTTCAAGTCCAGCCCTGTAAGGAAGCAATTCACCAGTAAGGATGGGAGAAGCAAAAGGGGTTAAATAAGGAGAAATCACTCTGAAACCTCTTCAGTGAAATTCTGGAACAGTCCCTCAGGGAATGGAAATTAACAAACCAGCTGCAGGATGTACTACACAACTCAGACTTTTGCCTCTCCCTAGCCATACACTAGAAATAACTCTTAAAAACTCCCTAGTCCTTCTTGCCTCAAGAAGTACTTTTTACTGTTTGGCTGCTCTGCATCACTGAGACATAAGCTGCACTGATTGTGAAAGCCAGGTTATGTCCTGTGTGTGGACTTGGGCACACAGCTGACTCCCAAGGAACTCTTGAGATGAAAGCACAAATTATATTCAAAGGGCAATGGACAAGCAAACTGGCTGGAAAGGTAGGATGGATGAATGGCTGTCTGCAGGAAAAGTGAGTTAAGCAACTCCAGAGCTTTCCTCCAGCAGCTAGAGAAATGCATTAGTTTGAACTGCAGCTGTAGTGGATTTCCTCCAGTAAAAACAGCTCTTGGAAGGATGAAGTGATTATTTCAGGATATTTAAGTAAAAATAACCATATATATGCAAAAAAGATTTTAAAATACTCTTCTTTTTGTCTTTTTTCTGTAGTAAAGGATTACTTCCTTACAAATCCTACATTTGAGCTGCAGTATGAGGTTTTAAAATCAGCATTCCTTTGTTGTCCCTTTTTGATTTTTTTTTTTTTTAATTTTTATTCAGGTGTTTATGTTGTAGTTCTGCAGTCTGATTTCAAACCCCTGAGGCAGAGGCAAAATGAAGAGCGGGGTACAGGCAGAGCACATATGGACTGCAGCTCAGTCCAGTCCCAGCATGGCAGTTCCCACATGCTGTAAAAATACAGCAGGTACAAAGTGGAGTTCAAAGAGTCCACAGGTTACATGAGCAACCTGGTGAAGAAATGTCAGTTAGAAACGAGCAGCAGAAACCAGCTCTATTTTCCTACTGCTGTGGCTTTGCTTGGCAATGATGACATACAAAGATTAAGTCTAACTGCACGAGCTCCAGTTGTTTATCTCCTTTTTTTATCATCGCCAGTAAGTGAAGGAGGTGTGTGGGTGTCACCTGCAAAAAAAAGAGGTTGCATTTCTGAGAGAAAAACATCTGCAGATCCAAAAAGGCAAATGGTCTTGTTTAATATATGTATATCCAGTTTCCTTCCTGTCAGTAATCTGCAGCACTGAATTTAGTCTCCTGAATTTCCTTAGCTTTATTATGCTGAGAAAGAGTACAAGAGAGAGGGAGACAGACAGATTTGAGCAATATTAAGTGCCCAGAATGACTTCAATCACTGAGGTCATTTGTAAATCACTAAGATAGCCTGGCTCCCAGGGCATGGAATTTGATTTTCTCTTCCCCTCCTCCAATCTGCTGAACTATGGAGATTTGCAACAAGAAAAGCTATCTGCTGTGCAATCAATTTACAGAATAACACTTTGTTTGGTCTGCTATTGATGAATACTAGGAGAAACTAGAAGCCCTGGGTTCATGACACAAGTGTTAGTGTCCATGTAGAAGATGTGGTTTTTCTGTCCTTGCATGTTTATGCCTGTGACAGAATGAACCTCTGCACACAGTTAAACACTGCTTGCTGCATACATTGCACAGAAATCACTACTTTAAAAAGAAATTTAAAGAAAGGGCATCTCTTACATTGAATACCAATGGATACTGCATATATGGACATGTAAACAACTGTACAAACACAGATGCAAGCTTTGGACTTTCCTCTCCATTATTATGTATATATGTAAATATAAAAAACCCCCAAAGCAGTGAGCATATGTCTTGGATTGCACATCAAGCACAGTATGCTCACTGCATTTAAGGTATCTCTAGATTAATAATGTTTGACTTGGCTGTGTGCTGACTTGTCTGGGTAAACTTACCAGTCACTGAGATATAAGGAGTATCAGGAACATTATAAATTCAGACTCTCTGTACTTAGAAGTAAGACTTCCCTATACCTCCAAATTTGCTGTAATTTGCTCTGGCCCCGGACTTGAGATATATTCATAAGATTTTTATCACTAAGCCCAGTAAGAATACTGATAATCATCCCTTTTGACTGTAGAACAGAGGGTGGGTTCCCTGTGGCTCTGCTACAGCTATTCTAATCATCAGAAGTGCATGTTGCACTCTTCTTGTGCCCCAGCTACAGCTTGGGAAAACCAAAGTCTTAACTAACCCTTCTTGCCCAAGTGCAAAATATGACATTCACCTTCCCCACTAAACAGACCTCTTTATAAAAATTAAACTCACTTGTTCTCGATAGCTGCCATAATGAATGCTTGGTCAATAAAGATTAACTCCTTGTTCTTGCAAACAACAAGCTCTTGTGTCCGTTTACTGAGGGAGGGAATCCAGTTGATCTATCATTAGTTGTGTGAGGAAGTTGCACATCTGTGCAACTTGGTGTGGGAGTGTCTTCTTCCCTCATGTAAATGCTGGGTTGCAGTCTGGGTCAACAAACTAATGTTTAGCACTTTTGACTACAGAAAAGCAGAAGAAAAATATCAGAACCAAAAATCTGTGAAGTCTGAGGGACTGATAAATTCAGTGCTGCCTCTGTTGAATGACATGAGCACTTGCAGCTGAGTAGCACTCTCAGATCCCTTAGGATTGAGTTCACGCTGTAATCTCTCCAAGTCTAGCATCTCATGTGCATATCGATTTCGAAGACACAGTAAAATTCTAAAGGATTCAAGACAGTGAGAAAATACAGAGAAACAAAGGGCTTTACTTGCTAAAGGCAAACTGGTTTTGTGCTGGCAACAGGAAATCAAGAGACAGTGCAAAGGATGTTGTGGCTGCTGGAAGGGCCACCACTGTAATTACGGTGCATACCTGGGTGACTTATCGTCACTGTGACACTGGCTTGCACTCCAGTGTCCCTCCTCTCCCAGCTGAAGCCAGCTGGCTGATCCTGCCTGGCCTCTCCATGTTTTCTCTCTGCTAGGGTATCATCTGGAAAGCACTTGGGCTGGCACTAGGATGGACTAGACGTTGGAGTTGTGACATATAGAATATACATGTGACACATACAGGACTGATGTGCCAGTTCTTGCTTGAGGAGATGAGAAATGGAAAAAGGAAGTGAAGGGGGAAGCAGAGGTATGGTGCTTATGTACACGTACAAAGCTCAGCAGTTGTGAGGACAGAAAGCACAACTATGACATTCTTCACACTGCTTGTAAACTCTACCACTGCACCCACCATGGGTACCAGTGCATCTTGTGGGGGACTCGCTGCTCCACAGGAACTAGAGGGGATAATCATTTCATCACTTGAAAAGCTTTGGGATTGGGATGTTTTTGTAATGAATTTTCCTATGGTCATACAGTTGACCATCTCCCACAGGTTTCCATAACTCAAGTCATCCCCTAGCACTATGGATAGAGGATGGCAACATTTGGTTATCAGACGACAGGGCTGGGAAACATGTTTCCATGTAGAAAGAAATGTCTGCTGCTGTGGGACTAAAGTAGCAAAGCAGCATGGCCGTACACTGTGAAATAGAGTATGGCAAACTGAAGGCAGCAGAAAGCCAAAGATCTGTGTCAAAATTTGTCTGTGCTACCAGGCTGGAGCCTTCACTCTTCACCCTTGTGAAGGGTCCAGCCTGATGGCACAGACAAAATCTGTCCTGCTGCTCTTCAGGAATGATTGGGAATACACCACATTACACAGCAAGAAGGCAAGTGAAAGTGATGAGTCTGATTTGAGAGCAGGAGCTTCAGACTGACTCACATTTTTTACTCCTCAAGAAGATTGCCAGGGTATTGACAAGCATCCTTGGCATACATTCCTCTTCAAACTGTGGAACTTGCTTTGCATGCAAAGGATAAATTAGTCTGCAATTTATTCTTGCACAGATCACAAGCAAATTCATGTACAGCAAAAATAATGACTGAAGTCTAGTCCTTCATCTATTCCTGCAGATGCCCTGTAGTTCTGGGTAGCTGCTGTCCCCACAATTCAACGACTTGCTGGCCACGATCACCTGTGCTGAGAGGTCATCAAAAAGACTTGGCAGAAGCAGTGTGATGTAAAGATGACACAGAAAAGCAAATAGGTGAGCTTTGTTGTCAGCACTGCTTTTGGAGCTTTCATTGGCACTTTCTGTATATATTCCTTATTGTGACTACAAGCTCTTTGGGCTACTTTTACTGGTGACTACATTTTTGTACAGTGCCTGGGACTCCAAGTCTTGGTCAAGGTCCTCATACTGTAGTACAAATGACAGTGATAACTTCAGAAGATGTTATCAGAGCCTCATTCCCTTCTTCAGTTAATGTCAGCACTAAGAGCCATGGAGGATAAAATATAAAAGTAAACCTGCAGCATTGCAGGGGCTAGTACAGAAACACATAAATGTTCTTATTTTCTTCCTTCCACACATTTCACTTCCTTTCTGACTTATCCCTTATTTACCACTTGGAACACATCTGGCCATCAAAGCTGTGGTCTTTCCAAAGCTTATTTTTCACTGTATCCTTTATATGGCTGCACATGTCAACACCAAAGGGAATCCAAGAAAACAATATCAACAGAGAGCTCTGTAGGTGATCTCCCTCACCACACAACCCAGAACCCACAGGTGATCCCCTCACACTGAATTCAAGCACAGCATTGCTCTGAAATAGTTCCACCAAGAGAGAGCTTTGCTGATGCTTGACTCACAACAAATTTTCAACATGACGGTACTGGGGGCAGAACAGGGAGGAAGAACAGAGTGCAGATCAAGCTCATGTACACAACCCAGAAGACAAATGACTGTTTTTCAAAGGGCAGAAGGAAGCTTTAGGCCCACCTCACACCCTTTCTGCCCCTCACCCTCACTCCTACTGTTAGAACATATTGAAAATGCTTTATCCCATGCAAAACATCTGTACATGGTTGAGAGGGGGTAAACATTTACACATATAATCAGTTCTATGAGAATATAATGTTTCTTTTAGAGTTATGGAGCATGGTTTTCTATTTCCCTAGCATTGCTCAGTGTAAGGTCTCCTTGCACAAACTGTCCATGCTGATCAGTGACTGCTGCCTGCCCTGCTCTCTGGTTGGCAAAGTGTGTCCCTTTCTAATGGAAAAAACCCATGCCTGAAGAAACTTGCTTTCTGAATGCATCAGTCACTCCTCTTGCAAACTAGATCATATAAACCCTCTTGCCTCGTCCTGAGGGACCCAGAACTCACGAGGCTTTTTGCAACAGAACAGGAACACACAGACCTGTGCTCCATCTGGCAACGGTGTCCAGTTTCAACAAACCTAGCTGCTCCAGTGGAAGATACTAAGCTTTTATGATGGTCTAGCTTGCCCCAAAAGCAATGTGTTTCTACCATTAGCTAGCAATCATCTCAGGGCCTTTAACAGGAGCTTTGAGAAATAATATTTATGATTTTCATTTTATGCAATTGCAATCATTGTGATCACAAATACATGTTTATATTACAGTAATAATCACAGACCTTTTTTTTCCATGCTGTACAAGCTGAAAAGTGATATTTCTTGTCCTGAAGAGTTTAGAGGGTAAAAGCAAAACAGATGACAGCTGATTGACTGGGAGATAGAATACAAGAAAATGTAAGGAATTGTAATATGATTGGCATGTGTAGCTGTTTGCTTTTAAATTGGGTGTATAACCAGTGAAAAAGGAATGAAAAGAGAGGAATATATATTGTTACTGCTTTTTGGGGTTAGCTGGCTTTGTTTTCAGTCAAACACCAGTTTAATGCTTGAGAAGAGGAACACAATCTACATCTCTCTGCTACACAACAATGAACAGTCGGCAGTGACTAGGATTTGCACTGGTGCAAGAGCATGAAATTTGGAACTGGAAATGTTTTGGGGTTTTTTTTTTTTTTCATAACATCACATATAACCTGTCTGCTGCAGCCAGCATTCTGCAGAGGAGTGTCTCCAGTTTCTGGCTAATTGGCTGAACAGTCTTTTTCTTCCTCTGAGCCTTCATTAACTTCCTCTCTTCTCCCAGCTATCATTCCTGGAGAGTTTTGGTAGGATGCTGTCAGATACATGTGAGGGAGAGATTTCTTTTCACTGATGACCTGATCCCATTTTCCTTTCCTGACAAACTATGGTGCTTTCTCCTGCCCGTATGTGACTGGCAGAACTAAGCTCTGTATTTTATGCCTCACCCAGACCTTGACTGCAGCATTGTATTCATTCATTAATTGCAACAGTTCTCTTTACTGCGAGCTGTAAATGCAGAGTAATAAACCTAATGGTATTATGTAGTGTAGACTCCAGCTCATGTTGTTACTCATTCTCTCAAAGCAGGGACTGCTCAGAAGGATGGCTGCCTAATTAACATCCTTCTGCACTGAGGAAGCCTTGGCAATTGGGTCATTTTAATTTAGATTTCAACACCAATGACTTTGATTTCAAAAGAACCTTCCCTTCCTTGGATCAAAACAGATTTGTCATCTCCAGCCCATTGGCCTCCAGGTTGCAGCTGCACTCACAAACATTAACTGACAGAATAGGGAAATTGCTTACAGTGATGCTGAATGAAAGCACAACTACTGTGCCCTCTTTGCAATGTCAGCATGTGCTGCTTTTCTTTAGCAAACATGGAATCTCACTGCTGACATCAACTGTAGGAAGAGATATCTCTACATTATAGCAGGAATCCCATCCCCAAGGGAAATAGTATGGCAACACATAAGTTGTTTTGAAGAACTAATACAAAAATACACAAAGGCTGTGTAATGGCTCTTTTGCCCTCAAATCTGAGGTCTCTGCTACTGAAGCAGAGCCCTCTTGATGTGGCTTGGCAAGTCCTGTGCACAGAGAGGACAACCATGGGAGTAAGCATTCCTTCAAAACCTCAGAAGAAATTTAGCCATCCGCTGGGCAACATCCTGGATCATGAGAAGGTGAAGTCTCAGTATGAAGAGTGAGACAAAGAACAGTGGCACATCAGAACATCCTTCTGTTGTTACAAGGAAAAAAGGACAAACAGAAGCTCTTCAAGAGATCTGGTACTCTGAAGGAATAAACCCACAAATCACTATGGGACAATTCCTGAAAGCAGCTTAAATAAAACAGGAACTCCAGAGCCACCGGATATACAGAGACCATTGCAGGGTCTACATTGCATTGCAGAGACTACAAGGCTGAACTATGCACATCATCTAAATAATCCATTAAGTTTTTAGGATATGGATTCTTTTAAAAGCCTTTGACCTCTCCATACTCTTGGATAGAGGCAAAATGTCAGGTCATCTTATCTTTTCCTAGATGAATAAAGTAAATAATTTTGCAAAAACTTTTCAGATGCTCTTACTGGAAAACTATTTCAGGACACAGCTTGAAGCTTGAGTCTTTAATGTAAATGAAGAGGCTGACCATCAACTTTTTATGACTTTCAGACAAGGAGAATGGAGAGAAAGTGGAAATGGCTCCATTATCTCAAAACCAAAATTGCAACCCTAACATATGTAAAATCTGTTTCCTTTTCTACTGAGATGTTTTAGGTTTTGAAGGGTTAAATCACCAGAATGGAGCAACTCCAACGCTGCAGAAAAAACCCTGTGAGACCTTTTTTAGTGGTGTATATGTCTCTGCAGAGCGATGTGTCTGCAAACCATACTGAATTATCTGATTAGAAAGTGAGAAAAAACAAAGGCAGCCTGCAGTGAGAAAATGAGACTGTGCAGAATCCATCAGCCAGCAAAGCAATTAAAAAGATGGACTTCTTAGAACAGCATTGATTGTCATTTGTGTATGACACTCAGTGGGCTGTGATTCCCACAGATAATACTCATGCATCACAGCACTTGAAGACCATGTGATGATCACTATGTAGCTCACTACATTTTCAGTAGATAGCACTAGTTTAATCCCTAACTAAGCTATTTCCCAGGTGTGAGACCAGTCTCTTTACACAAAAACTGCTTGTTTGTTTTTTTATTTCCTGTAAATGCATTTCTCAGAAGGTTTCTGGATATGTATCTCCCTCCTCTGGTGCACAATAAAGTAACACCCTGGTGGAAGATTTGGAAGATTTGACGTGGAAAAGAAATGAAAATAGGGAAAGGGTCCTCAGTGAAGGAGCACTTCATAAAATTCATCTGAGATAATTTATTTATTTTGTTTCTCAATTTCATTATACTAATTTCATCATATAATATAAATGTAATAGCTGTCCTCTACTCCTGGGCACTTTGCATTCATTAATAGTTTGCCTTAGAAATAGTTCAGGCCTGATTTCATGCCAAATCTCCATGAATGTCAAAGAAAGTACACACTGTCCCCTGGCAAACTGGTAACAATGCATGAGGAGAAGGGTGAGGTACTCAAAAACTTTTTGCCTTGGTGTCCACTGGAAGCCTCTCTTCCCACATCTCTTAAGTGGGTGGACTGCAGGGAGACTAGGGGAGCAAAGACCTCCAAGTGTAAGAGGAGATCACATTTGTGACCATCTAGGACACCTGATGAGATGCATCCCAGAGTCCCCAGGGAATTGGCTGATGCAGTTGCCAAGCCATTCTCTATGATGTTTGAAAAGACACAGCAGTCAAGTGAAGTCCCAGACGGTGCAGTAAAAAATGGGTGCAGTATTTCCCAAAAAGGGAAATACTGCACCCATTTTTAAGAAGCATGGAAAGGACTACTGAGTTGTCAAACTCACCTCAGTGCATGGGAAGATAATGGAACAGATCAACCCAGACAGCCTAGTGTCCTTCTATGATAGAGTGACTACAAAGGGCAAAGCTACAGATGTCATCTATCTGAACTTCTGAAAGGCCTTTGACACAGTCCCCCAGCACCTTTCTCTCTAAATTGGAGACGGATGTGATGGGTAAATTGATCAATGGATGAGGAATTTGTTGGCCAGTTGTATCCAGAGGGTAGAGATCAATGGCTCAATATTCAGATGGACATCATGACAAGTGGTGCCCCTTGGGTCTGTGCTGAGACCTGTACTGTTGCGTATCTTCATCTCTTACAACAGACACTGGAATTGGGTGCACCCTTGGCAAGTTTGCAGACACCACCAAGCTGAGTGGTCCTGTTGGCACACCTAATGGATGGGATGCCATCCAGAGGGACATGGACAAGCTTGAGAAGTGGGCCCATGGGAATCTCATAAGGTTTAATAAGACCAAGTGCAAGGTGCTGTACCTGGGTAAGGGCAACCCCAGCGTTAATCCAGGTTGGGGCATGAACAGACCGAGACCAGCCCTGCTGAGAAGGACTTGGGGGTGCTGCTGGATGAGAGGCTGGGCATGAGCCAGCACCATGTGCCTCCAGCCCAGAAAGCCAATTGTGTCCTGGGCTGCATCCAAAGCAGCGAAGCCAGCATAGTAGGGAGGGGATTCTGCCCCTCTACTGTGCTGTTATGGGGCCCCCCCTGGAGTACTGTGTCCTCCACACAGGAAAGGCATGGACCTGGTGGAGAACATCCAGAGGAGGGCCATGAAAATGATCAGAAGGATGAACACCTCTCCTATGAGAACAGGCTGAGAGAGCTGGGGTTGCTCAGCCTGGAGTAGTGCAGGCTGCAGGGAGACTTTATTGCAGTCTTGCAATACTTAAAGGGGCCCTACAAGAAAGATGTGGACAGACATTTTAGCAGGGTCTGATGCAATAGGACAAGAGGCAAAGGTTTCAAACTAAATGAAGGTAGATTTAGACTGAATATAAGGAATGAATTTTTGACAACTAGGGTGGTGAAACACTGGAACAGGCTATCCAGAGAGGGCGGAGATGTCCCAGCTCTGGAAACATCCAAGGTCAGGTTGGACAGGGCTCTGGGCAACCTCTTCTAGTTGAAGATCTCCCTGCTCATTGCACGAGGGTTGGACTAGAGATCTTTAAAGGTTTCTTCCAACACAAACTACTCCATGATTCTGTGATCTTCTCTGAACTCAATTCTTTCATTCCTATCAGGCTTCTCCTGTTTCTTATCATGACAATACAGAGACACTTTTTCCCATTTTCCTAGTTGTTTTGTTCATTCACAAAAAATGGCATGACTGCAAGTTGCCAGACCACATGTTAAAATGAGTGTATTTTACTCATTTTAGTAATTTATGTAGATCTATACTTGGCACTACAGTGAGTCCATTCATAGCCTATGAGAGGGCCTAAAGAAACTGGGTTCATCTCATCTAATATCTGACATCAGTAAACAGAGGATTTGTCTCTGCTGATTTGAAGGGGCTCTGGGAGAACTACCTTAACTGCAGACGCTTGCATTGGCCAGCAGCCTGCCTGAAGCAGTTCTCAGGAAAAAACCTTCCCACCTCTTCCTTCATCTTCAGTTTGAGCTGGGGACCCTGCCAGAAGTCCTAAGAGAATAATATCATTGCCCTAGTCCAGAACATCAGCTGGAAAGGAAAAGTGATCTGGGCAGGGAGTAGCAAGCTATCGCTGCTGACACGTGTCTGCAGCAGAGCAGGTGTTCCCTCACAGGTGGGTAGAAAACTGCTTGCTGCTTCTCCAAGCAAGACTGCTCAAGCTGGTGCAGAAAATTCAGATTAGAAGAGATATCCTACATCTGCAGACTTCTTTATTCTTTGACACAATTAAGGGAATTTAAGAAGAAAAACTGTGGGCTTGAGTGCTTGCTAAGAGAAAAAGAATTAAAAGGCTTTACAGTGTGCAGAGCTTGACAGCAGCAGACAGCTGCCAAAGAGGTACTTGGCTCAAGTGGCCTCACAAAATGTGTCTGGACTACGACTGCTCAGCTAACCGTGCCGGTGGTACAGGAACTCTTACATGGTCATTTGGGGGATGGGAGTACACTGCTTATCCAAGCCCAGCCACCCTCTCAGTGGTACAACACCCAAATGGGCCTGAGGTGTTGCCTGAAGTAGTTATGTGTCACAGTGAGAAAGGCAGAAGCAACAGCTCTATTTTCCCTTTCAGTGTTTACTTGGCTGCATGGAAATTCAGCTTTTCCCCTTGAATACATGGACAACCTTTGAGCTAGAAGGAGATAAATAAAATAACCAGAAGGAAATAAGAGAATCAAGAATTAAAATGAGCATCTAATACTAACAGAGGAAATGAGAAAATACAGAATATGATCCTGTAATGTAATGCACACCTATGGCTTTACTGCTTTCAGAATAAAATGGCAACAATCATAGTATTAAACAGATCACTGTGTGCTCAACACTTGGAAATTCAATTGCTTTACTAAGTGTAAGTGATACAAGTATGCAATGCAGAATGATTTTTAATGACTGAAATGATATTTAAAAATTCTGCAAACCATTTCCCTGCCTTTAAACTTATAGTGTTTGTACAGCACATTACTACTGGGGGGCCCAAAAGAAATAAAAAAGGGGGGGGAAAAAAAAAGCTTTATTCTTGCACAGGAAATTTTGAGTAATGGATATTACATAAAAAAAAATTGATTAAGTACGCTCCTATTTGCCGTAGGTCTACTTATGGGTGTGCTGATGGAATAGCAGTGGACTTCAGCAGCATCCACAATTTACAGAAAGCTGCATTCACGCCGTCATCTCCTGTTCCCGTGCTGCAGTGGCAGTCAGTGACAAGAGGCTGAGGAATGCGCTGCCCTGGAGCTCGCATACGCCGAGCCCCTCGCAGTCCCCGTCTCGCTGCGCACAGGAGCGCCCCCCGTCCCGTCCCGAGCGTGCCCGGGCAGGCGCTGCGGCGGCGAGGGAGCCCCGGGAGGGAGCCCCGGGAGGGAGCCCCGGGAGGGAGCCCCGGGNCAAGAGTCTGCAAACCGTTGTACGCAGACGGGGACAAGTGGATCAATGCCCTTAGGAGGGCAGCTAGGAAAGGGGGCAGTCCCTGGTATCTCAAGGAGCAGCGTTTCTCCACCTGCTGATCCATGTGGATCAAAATTCTCCTGCTGCTACAGGCCCACAGGGAGCTAGCTAGCAGCACCCCACAGATTCTGAGATGTACCTCGCATCAGCTTTGGGCCATGCATCCAACTGCTCTGCTGCAAGCAGAAGAAAGCCAAGTTAGGTAGCTGGAAGGAGAGCTGTGTGTCCCTTTTGGAAAATAACTTACTATGGGCTGCTGCACACAAAGGGCTGCCGTCCTTTGTTCAATATGGGCACTTTGTGAGCTGAGCCGAGGAAAACTGCATATGGGAAAGGGAGCTGGGAGGTGCCTCTTCAGCTGAGATCCCATGCAGCCTTTCCCCAGGGTCCAGAGGAATTTGATGCATTTCCGAAAGTAACAAATGTTCTTGAAAGCAGTGACATCCAGTGCTAAGTGCCAGAAGTCTCCCAGGACTGGCTTGGACAGTTCCCACATGAGAGGATGTGGGGAGGAGAGAAAGAGGTCAGGGGTCTCTTTGCTCATTCTTTGTATGAAGGCCAAATGAGGTAACTACAGGCTCCAGAAGGTTCACCACAGTTCTCACAACCCTGTTCATTCCATAGTGCTGACTTGTCTCAGTTAATGAAAAAAGACGGATAGTACAAACCCCAGGAATAAGCTTTACTCAATCTAGTCAACTATTCCAGGTTTACACTTCTGCTTCCTAGTTTAAGACTGTAAGGCAAAGTATGACTTCATCCTAGGACAGCAGGAAATAGTCCCTACATTTCCCATGAGCTCCCAAACTACTGATAAACTTTGGGCTTTTCCCCTCATGTCCTCATGTGGTGATACTCCTTCAGCCTTGTCAATTATGAAGACACCAAGACTGAGCAATGATGAAATGTTCCCTGGCAGGAAAATTGGGCTCTGCACAAAACTGGCCAAGGAACAAAGTCACTATTGTTTTCCTGTGTGGGGCTCCCACCAGAACACCTGCCAGGATGCTACACTCTCCATGCCTCACCTGCTGAGAATGGTGTAGTGACTGTGCAGTGAGAACAAACTTGACATATTGGATTTGTTCAAGTTTTGGGCTGGACCCCCATGATACTGATAGAGCCTTTTCCCTATCTCATGCAGCTCCTGCCATGATATGCCTTGTGGGCCTTGTCTGGGACCATGCAAATCTCTGTGGCTGGACCCCGGTGCAAATGGTCTGTGACCTGCAGAAGGACACGGAGCTTTCAGCTCTGGTCTGCCCAGCACAACTGTGAGCAACACTGAGTGAAAAAAGCAGGGAGCAGGTTCCCTTCTGGAGGACACCTGAGAGGAGCATCCAGCCACACAGCCACTCTGCACTGCAGCAGAGACCACCGGTGCTGAGGAGGATACGAAAGGAAAGACTTCGCTGGCTCACATGCATTTCATAGTTACCCTTGATATATCCTCATTCCTGCCAAGGGCAGGGTATTGCTGGTTCTGAGAATGCAGCATGTCAAGTGACATTTGGCTGTGGTAGACCTATTTTACAGTGACGCTTTGTACAAACCCACAGCTCTCAAACTGAAAAGGGGGAGGCTTGCGGGAAATGAATTCTTCAGGAAGGTATGGCAGAGGCTTTTCTAAGAATATACTGCATGATAACACATAACACTCTTGCCAAAGGGGAAAGGCCAAAGATATATATTGCCCTGTTCATCTATCAAGGAAGCCTGATAAGGACATTATTGCACACTCAGCTCATTTTTTTTACTTCTAAGTTATTTTTTTCATTACCCATTTCCACCAGAGTTTTCATCTAATTGGTTATACTTAAATAGTTTGGAAGGATGCTGAATTTAGAAAAATTAAGCTGCGATTCACTCCCCATCTTGTTCTATCTTCTCTTTTCTTTGGGGGTCTCAAGTTATAGTGGTCAGCAGCTGTTGTTTCTTGTTGCACCCCCACTTACACGGACTAGATAGGAGATTACAAACCTGTTCTTAATGTGAGGATGACAACACTGTAAATGTGAAGGATAAGTATCATAGAATCATAGAATATCCTGAGCTGGAAGGGCCCCACAAGGACCATCAAAGTCCAACTCCTGGCCCTGTACTGGACAACCCCACACATCATACCATGAGCCTGAGAGCATTGTCCAAATGCTTCTTGAAGGTGTGGGTGTATTTTAGGGGAAAAATTAACAACGCTTTTAAGACTTGAGGCCCACTCTTTAATGTAAAAGGTATGTTTTTCCTAGAAGGGGAGAACCTTGTGAGTTTCTTATAAAGCCTCAGGTTTCCAACCCCCAGAGTTACAGGAACATCGGCTCAGAAAGCCTGCAAGAAAAGTTCCCTTTGCACCATTTCCCTGGGGCTAAATCTTGCTCTGTGTCTGTTACTAAATCAAATGGGCCCGAGGACACTCCTGTGAAAACCTCTCAGCCTCCAAAGCTGGGCGGCTGCATCCAAACTGTGTATGTGGCTGGGGCTGGTCCTGGAACATCCTCACTCCACAAGTGGGGGCCCCTTTGGTGAGGACACTTGCTGGCTGCCCTGGGGTAGGGGCTGGATGTTCCCCCTGCCAGAACTGTCAGCTGGTAACTAACACTTGATCTTGGAGTTTAAATACCTTACAACATTCAGGCATGGCTGCTAGAGAATGGTGTGGGGACAGGGTATTCCTGGAGCCCAGAGCCATTCATTCCAGAAACAAGTATCTTGTGGCAAACACCCAAAGCGGCATCTGTTGTTCACAGAGATTAGTAGCTGAGTTCCTCACATCTCCATCATTCCTACAGCTATGGCTGATCCAACAGGATTTATCTTATAAACACAGACAACTAGAGTGAATTTCTGCGCACCCAGAACTCATTTTCCCTGATCTCCCTCTTGAGGTTCCCAACATGCCCAGATTTGCCTTATCCTTTGGAGAGAGAGCTCAACCCTGCTTGGACCCCATCACATTCACTTGATATGTCTGTGTGCCTCTGTAGTGAACTGTGTGTTTCTGGAAGACATTCCCCTGTTCAAATTAAATATTTCTGATTTTTTCACAGCCCCTCCTTCAGCCCCTTCTATCACAGTTAAAATACAATTTTGCTAGAAAACTTTACTATAGTAGTCATTGCTTAGGGCACCTTTGAGGTCAAAGCTGAGTAGACCTCAAGTGCCACACCAGGCAACTGTGCAGAAATAAATTTCAATTTCAAAGATTCATTCCATCCATTTATTCCCTGAGGTGACACTGCTCACAAGTGTGAGCCATATCACACTTGTGTGTCAAGCCATACCATAGACTACATGTTTAGGATTTAATTATCTTCACTGTGTATTAGATGTACTATATATGGCATGTTGGAGAGTCAAGACTCAGAAAGATTTAAACACAAACAAAATGTATGTGGTTGAGGAGAAAGCCTTGAGGAATTGAGAGGTCCTGTCCTGACTGTCCGGAGTGGTTTGTGCTAGGCAGTATTTTGGGACATGTTTTCATGATCTGCTTTACCTGATCTCAGTCAGCATTGTCAAGGAAAGGCAGTACCATCCAGACTGCTTCTTTGGCCTCCAGCTGCACCACCACTGTGTTGTGGTGGCACTGGGATTAATTTGGCAATAGCATGAACTACTACTAGCAAAGAAAGGATTTAGCTGACACAGCTGCAAAGGGGCTAATGCCGCAGTAAGGGAGAGAGAAGCACTGGGCAACTCGGCTGGGGATTTGGAGGGGTGGGGAATGATCCTGCTCATTCTGGTAGAAGTTGTTCTTCCATGGGGTCAGGCTGTCGGTGAAACCACACCCACAGGACAGGGACCCTTCTTTCTCTGTGTGATGAGACAATTCAGGCACTGTGCAGTGTCTTCTCACTTGCATCACAATAATTTACAATCCCATGAGTTTAATCGATGAAAAGGTGGTGGTTTGGGCTTGCCTGAGGGAAATGATGAGGTGAGAGGGTGATAGCTACTTCAGCTTAAGAGATAAGAGCTGAGACCTGGCAGTAGCACACACCCAGCTGTGGGCCAAGTCTTCCCTTTGTAGGGAAGGCTTAGTGCTGCCTTGTGTAAGGTTGCTGTCACAAGAGGAATCTTCTAGCAGCTCAAAAGCAGCACCGCAGTGCCTGCACTGAATGTGTGCCCACAATGTAACAGCAGAGGTGGCCCCGTTGGTTGGTAAACAGCGTTGCTCCCTCAGGAGAATTTCCTCTTGAAGGTTGACAATTGCCAGTGCAAATTAGAGCTGCCTGCAGTTTCAAGAGTACAAGGACAAACCTTTTGTCATGTCTTCACCAGAAATCAAGACACATGAAGCATCATTTTCCACTAAGACACGTTGATTGTCTGGGCTTCACAATGTCCCTAAAATAAGCACAGGCAACTCAGAGGATAAGGTGCCATATGCTAAGGTCTGTTCCTGACTGATCTTCAAGGACTGGAGGTCTTGGTGGCATTGGAATTGAAGAACTAATCTGTCCTTGATAACAAAATACCTTATCATCTGCATTCCCTTTCCTGCTAAACGAATGATGGTTACTGTAGGCACACACTCCTGTAGAAAACTTCCACCCATCAAGGGGAAAAAATGTCCAACAGTGACACAGACAATTATGGTAGATATTTAAACAGCTAGGAGTGTACAAGCTAGATGTGGCCTTTATGACATTTGATATTAAACTGGGTAACTAAGCAAAAGCCTTGAAGAAACTGTGGGCACTTATTTGAGTGAATCCAATTAACAGCAAATGCAGGTTAACTAAAAATGCAAAAAAATGCAGTTAATCCCTGAAAGTGCAGAGCAAATGAACTACCACGTAAACAGTGTGCAAAGGGAAGGATGTGTGCTCATCTGGGGCACCTGGGATACCACTCTGAGGCCCCACTGGTCCTATGCATGAGTGAGAAGTGCAAGAAAGAGAACATTGCTTGTGCAAATTGCAAGCAGCAATACTAGAGGAAGAAGCAGGTGTGTTCCTCTTCAGTGTCAGCTGAAAAGCCTGGCAGAATGAGGGTGAATGAGGCCAGGGTTCTCTTTCAGAGAGGCTGCTGGGGAGGCACTGACTGATTCACTTCAGGAAGGTGTTGATTGACAGTAAAGAAGCTGGCATCCCTTGCCTCCCACCACACTCACTGGTGGCAGCGTTGGTAGTCGCAGGGCACAGGGAGAGGGAAATGAAGAGATCGGGATGGCTGCAAAAGGAGGGGGAAATCAAAGCTTCTTCCTTTCCCTCCTGTGCCTCTGGTCCCCCGGTTTGACCTTGTGTGTCTCAGTTCTGTTGTGTTTCTTGGTGTTTGTTTTCCCTAAGGGTTCACCTGCAAGGACAGGCCACTGCGAAAAGAATCCTTTCACCCTTTGCCAAAAAGAATTCCTGTCCTGCTAGAGGTCCTGAGCAACATCCGCTGGTAGGCCAGGCCTGCTCTCCCTGCTCTCCCTGCTCTCCTGCTCTCCTGCTCTCCCTGCCATCCCTGTATTGGTGCTACCTGGGGGTGCCATGGGCGCCCCAGGGACAGGTGGCTGTTCCTCATCCTTTCTGCTGACACCATCAGCGTAGTAACAGGTTTTACAAGGAACTTTGTGAACCAAGTCATGTAACCATTTCTGTCCTCTCTTGTGCATTTGCCTCACAGGATGGCAGCATTTGATCTCTCAAAAGATAAAGAACATTTTGTTGTAAGCAAAAGAAAACTAGAGATTGATGGTGGTATGAGGGACGGTGGAAATGAGCTCAAAACCATAGACAAGGCAAAAGTCTAAATAATCAGATGAGTGAGGAGGGTTATAGTGTGCAAGTGGAGAGTCATTGAGTCATGTTTCAAGCTTGTACCATAAAATGATCCCTAACTATTTCCCAGAAGGTGATTACTTTGCATAATTCAGAAGTTTTACGAAGGGTGTTCATTGGAACTCAATGAATAATTATTTTTTTGTGTTTCATTGGCAAATTTGGAAAGTCAAGAGGACTCATTTCAGTCAAACAGAAATGAAAATAATTGATTTTTTGTGAATAGAGAAGTAAAGCAAATAATAATTTCGAGGCTTCAAAACAGATTAACCCTAAAACAATTAAGACCTGATTTGGATGGTGACTATTTAAATACTGTTGAATATTTAAAAATAGAGGGTTTTAGGATGGAAAATGATGCTTTGGAAAAAAAAATAAAATAATTTAATTTGAAAAAACATTCAGAATTATTTAATTTGAAATTCTGATTTTTTTTCCTTGTTATTAAAGAGTATGATTGTACTGGCCAAGCTCCTGAAGTGTATTACTATCTTCCCTCCTAAACTTTTGGCTGCAGGAGTTTATTTCAAAAACAAAAGCCCCATTCCAAGGCTTGACAGTATATCAGGCAAATCCAATTTCTCAAGATTCCAGAGCCTGCAGCTCCATGTGTCTCCAGCTCCTCAGTGGCCCAGGAACTTTAACAAAACACTAATCATTCACTGCCAAGTCACGGACAGAAATTATAGCTGCATCCTCTCCAGAGCCCACATTTGCCAGCTGAGTGCATTATGACTTAGTACACAATCTACCATTAAATAGCTTGAAAATGAAATTACTCTCTTTCAGGATGCAGTATTAAAAGAGCAGCAGGAAAAGTGCTTTTACAGAGCATTTGTAGTTAAACCCCTTCAAGGCAGGAATGGGCAATGCTGTAGTTCAGTGGCTGAAGGAATGGCAATGAAGGGAGACTGAGTCCTGCGTAACCCCTCTAGCCCAAAGCCCTTGGCACAGAGATATTTTCACTGAATCTTGACCCCTGGCAATAACCCAACACAGGCTGATACACGAGACGTGGTACTGCAGGAACACCAATTACAAGGCTAGGGCAGCAAAATTTGTTGATTTGCTTAGATTAATGAGAAACAGGTAGTCTGCTTTCTTCTATGTTTTCTAAAAGGCATCAGCTAGCTGCTGACATTTGAAACTCACAAAAAGTGGGTTAATACAATAGCTATTTAAATGAGCAAACATAGCAAAAAACCTTAGGAAGTGAAACTTTCTCAAGAAAGCTTTGCTAAATTGCAGTTGCTTTTGCTGAAAAAGGTTCCCTTCCCCTTTTTTTAATCTCACCTATTATTATTTTCACAAAAAAAGAAAAAAATATATTTTACCAGTATGTAAGACACTGAGACACTGCTGGGTTTTTTTTTTTTTTTTTTTTTTTTTGCAAAAGAGCTAATGGTTTAAAAATTACATATATTGTGGGGGACTTAAAGTTTTATGAAAATAGGCACATGCATTTCCCCAAAAAATTTCCTTTTTACTTCAACATTTCTTCAAAACTGTAAAATTCAATACATTTCCTATTTTGCCTAGAGTTTTATTTTTATTGGACCCCATCCAACACATTTGTTTTCTTTGTATGTACTAGATATAATCTCACTGATATTGAAAAGAAGAATTTCCCAAGTGGTGTGTTACCCACAAGCCCGTCCTCTCTTACTGATTTTGGAGCCTTTTTTCATAACTTCTTTCCCCTCTACAAATGTATTTGCAAACTTCCTTGAGTCTCCCCTTTATCTCTAGCACACAGGCCAACAAAAACTGATCACTATCATATGTTGTAGTATGTTATCCCTGTGGCCAAAACATAAATAATTCTTTTGAAGGATGGATTTGAATTTAAAAATGCAGGATTTCCTACTGGGTTTTCAGGAATGATAGTGGGAGGAACCAGCTAGAGCTGTGATGAAGCACTTAAGTTGAATGCTCACTGCAGTCAAAGGCTTTATAGCAGGCATTAATCAGTGCTCAACTTAAATAACCAGGAGAGCAAGCTGGCTACACTAACACATTCAAGTTAATATCCTTGAGAGCTGCTATGATGTGACTGTCTAAGCATATGAGAAAGAGAAGATATTTCAGATATTTCAGGGGTTTGTTTTTGTACTTAGCCCTGGTAGGCACTTTGGGAAAGAGCAATTGGTAAGTCCTAGAAATACGGTTTCAAACAGTTCTTAAACTATTTATGGGAAGACAAAGGGAGTTTGAGTTATCAGTAATCTAGGAGTAAGGCCTTGTACATGAGATCAGATTCTGTGGGGAAGAATGGGTTGAACAACAAATCCTGCAGCTGATCCATTTTGGAAGGTATAGTACCTGCTTTTAGTTGGCTGATAATAAAGCCACTGCTTGGCTATAGTATCCCATTTGCACAGACGTATCCCTTATGGAGTGAAAATTTTTTTGCAACTGCTACACTTCAATATCAGAAAGGTTCTTGCAAAGTCTGGGATTTGTTCTACAATCATCTGCTAGAAAATTTGTATCTTTGTTTTCCAGAACCCCCAGCCTACAATGAAATAACCATTCTAATGGCACCTCACAATCCTTGCATACCTCACTGTAAACTTTTAGTAACATGTGGTGGCGTAGACCAAGGGCAAACAGACAGAACATTAAAGTTCCTTAAATCAGGGCATCAACCTTCAGATCTTAGACGTAATTCCCAAGATTACATTATCATACAGGCCCTGAATAAACAATCTGTGATAAAGCCACTATTTGTTCTATGCTTTCTGTAAATAAAACTGCAAGCAAAGAGGCAAGGAGAGGGTGTCTGAAACAGAAAAGCAAGGCGAGGTTTATAGCAAGGAGGGATTCTGAAATGGTCCCCATCCCTCAGTGTGTGTTTCTGTATTGCCTAGCTCTGTCATGCAAAATTTAAAGAGCCTTATTGACAGAGATGCAGGTGGTGCATTATCTGGTCTTCACTAAAATGTTTTTTCACTCATAAGAGACTTCTGAGCAGGTTTTGTCTCAAATATACTTCACTCAGCTCAAAAGTGACATCTGAAAGCACAAAAAAGCTACATGTAACCTTCACTGATCCAGCCACTCCTATTTCTTCCAAAACATCCTTTCCCCCATGGTATTCTCATTTCCCTACCTCCATCTCATCACAAACCCTGAGATATCCATGTAGAAGCTGGTTCCCTAAAATGTCCAAGGCTTGTGGCTTGTGTTCCCAAACTTGGTGTGCCTCTGGAAACGGATGCATACTGTGCTGTACTTCTGGGATCTAGTCCCTGCAAAGGCAGATCAGACAAAATGTGAATGTGGTTGAATGTGATCAAATACCTTCAGAAGCCTTAGCTCATGATTCTTGTTCACCTCAGCTGCTGAAACAATCTCTGCTGGCCTTGCCAAACATTGCCTCACTGCTGTGTATTACAAATGTTAGTGTGAATCTGTCAGTTTGAACACCTTGTCATTCTTTTTTTGCCTGTCCAGTGACTTCTGCCTTCTGTTACATTACCAACTTCTCCTTTAATTTAATTTACTTTAATTTACTTTCATTTTCTAGCCCATCCTATTCTAACTATCAGCTCACATCCACTCCTCCAAAGTGGCCTCCAGACTCTGGCAAATGAAGCTGACCTTCATTACTCACTTTCCATTAATTCAATGAAGTACTTTAGAATCTGCTCCATCTCCTTCCTTGGATGAACTTCATTCTGTGAGCTTATGGAAATGCCTTTCTTTGTCAGGTCTCCTGTCTTTCAAACATTTGGATTCTCCATAAGTCTACTGAGCTGGAGCACTATCTCCTTTATGTAAACTTCATTGAGTCCTTTGCTTAATAAAGGTTTAATTCTAGGTTTCCCAGAAGCCCTGCTTTGATCTTAATAGTTTGAAATACAATAATTTTCTTTCTTTTTATTTACATCAGGGACTTAATTAGCTCTCTGTAAACTGGAAGTAGGCCCTTAATTATGCTCCTTATCTGTAGCCTTTTAAAACCTCTCTTACCCATCTAATTTTTGATTAGAATGTCATTTCTCACGTTTTCAGCAAAACTTTAAGATTTATTCTTGTGTCCCTCATTAAATTCAAACTGCTGCAATGTCAGAGTCAGAGACTCAGAAGTATGTCTACCTCTTGCTGTGTCTTCTTTTTACAATGCTTTAAGAAAAAAAGGAAAGTGGAAGTAAAACATTTCTCCAGTATTTCTCCAGTCACAGGGTACACTTAATGGCTTAATTTTAGTCTTGGGGGGTTCCCTTGGTTTTTCTCTGCTTATTCATGGAAACAGCTTTCAGTGTTTGTTTTGGGGTGAAG
Source organism: Hylia prasina (assembly GCA_013397195.1). NCBI lineage: Eukaryota > Metazoa > Chordata > Aves > Passeriformes > Sylviidae > Hylia > Hylia prasina. Next base: position 19,907 of record VYXD01014534.1, on the reverse strand, counting down.
ATGTCTGCTTTATCCTGTGCTCAATCCCAAGTGATTGCTCTAGAGAAAACAAATATGTGGAGCTCTGCTTTGGAAAACTCCTTCCAGTAAAGGAAGCATCTTAAACATCATCAAACATCCGCCAAGACACCTATGGTCTCTGTTAAAATTTGTCCTAAAATCTTTCCCTTGCCACAACCCCCTACAGGAAACTGGAGAAGAATAAGGGATTTGGTGTGTGAAGACTGTCTGCCTATGTTGTTTCCCAGCCCTGTGTCTCTATTTCTTCTTACTTCTGTCTGTATCTCTTTCCATGCATTTCAAATCTTACATTTTGACAATAAGCTGCATGGGGATGGGGTGGGGGCAACACATGCACACAGACCTGCTTGCTGCTGGGGCATAGGTGATTATGACAAATAACATGTAGCAAACCTGGCCCAGTAAGGGCTAGAATGCAGACAGTCAAGACTAACTGAGAACTGGCAGCATAAAAAAAAAAAAAAAAAAAAAAAAAAAAGGGAAGAAATTTGCCCTTTGTGTTAGATAATTACAGATGCTGTGCATATCAGGAAAGCTTGGATATAATTGACTTTATAGTAGGGGAAACAAAGCCTAGCTTCCAGAAAAGAAATATCAAAGAAAAAGGACACTCACACATCTACCCCCACCTCAAATCTTTTTGGACAATCTGCTCAGCAGCAGAAGCTTATGACAAGAAGACCAACCGTGTGTGTCCTAAGAAGCAGTGGAAAGAGAATTCATCAGCTAGTGCTGTCCTCACCTCTTCTGAGGTTGGATTGAGGACACAGGCTTAGGACTAGAGAGCAGCATTTACAAAAACAGGTTAGAAGCTGAGAAAAAAGCAACCATTCTGAGAGACTTAAAAATCAGCAGTTTTATCATGTGAATTGTGGTTCCTTCAGGAACTAGGTCTGATCCACCAAACTTGGTTATATCTAGACCTTTACTTAAACTAACCAGATTTTAGTCCTTTAATGGTAATGAAGCAGTGTTTTTCCAGTCACTCTGTTATTTCCTTTTCTCTTTACCTCTTGTTTTGTACAAAAGAATTTTTCTTCTGCCATACCACTTAGAAATCTGGATTTTTTCAAATGACAGTGCATTTCAAAACCCCAATAGGTTTGTGGCAAACTAACATGGCAAAAACGTCAACTGTTTAACATAATAAGACACGATCTCACATTTTGAGTTTAGCAAAATATCCTGAAACCAGATACTTATGCAAATTGTAAGAATTTCTTCTCCCCATTACATCTCAAGCAATTTACCAAGCAAGTTCCTGTCACAGAAAAAAACATGAGCGGCATGAGATAGGCTTACAAGTGTGAAAATAATTTTGTGAATAAAAACATTTTGCGATGGGAATTCTGACAGGGTGTCAGCAGGAAGGTTTGCCCTAACAAGTGTTCAGTGAAGAAAAGCAAATCACTAGAATGCAAGTGACTAACCCAAAATGAGAGAGAAACTTACATGAGAAACCTAGTTATTTAACTTCCTAGCAATCTGAGTAATCACAGTAGTGTAGCCCAGTGTAAAACTGCATGTCCCTCCCTCAGCTAAGTTCAAAGAGGTCGTGAAGTCCAAGCCGCTTCTAAGCTGAGCCCTTTGTTTAAGTCTCTGCAGCTTTGCACTGCAAGGCCCTCAGTCCTCTCCCTTGCTCTGACACTTTGCTGTGGCAGCATATGTAAAGCATAAAGGTTTCCTGTGACATGGGAATTAATATCATCCCTAAGAACAAAGAGCACTGCAGTACAAGTATGTGCATTAAGGGAAAGAATATCATATTGATCTTTTGGATCACAAAGCGCAAGCTTTTAGAAACAGCCTGAGCAATAACCTCAATTAAAGACCTGAATCTCAAAAGTCAAAATTAGGGCTCTTCTTTCAGCCATTTCCTTGCACAGCCACTAGACCATGGGTAAGGTTCCATTTACGGGAAAGGATGAAAGATGAAGAGTTCCCAAGATAAAAGAGTCAGGGCAGGAAGATACCAGACTACACAGACAAGAAGGTGTGATAACTTGGTGAGACAGGTCCTGTGGTTTTGTAGTCCACAAAGCATGGACTGTATTTTTCATATGATATATTCAGGGAAGGTGGGGCAAGCTGATGTCCAGAGACTCTTGACCAGCTGAGGGACGCAGAGGAGACAAAAGGTGTCCCCAGTGATTCTTGTGGATTTTATTTTAGTGGGGAACTCATTCTGTTATAAATACCTTGTTCCCTGCTATAACTGAGCTGGGAAGGATGGGAGCAGTGAAAGTGAGAACTTATTTGGAACAAGATCTCTTATACTGCATGATCTACCTGCTGTCTCATTAACTCAAGAGTCTGATCTCTACATTAACTCAAGAGCCAAAGTCTGATTAGGAAGGGTATCTATCCATTGAAAGGGATAACCGAAGGCAGCCTGGGCTCCCTTCAGGCTGCCCTACCTGCAAAGACAGAGACGACTTCAAGATATTCCACAGGGAGATGTGTGCTTTACTTAGAAGAGTAACTATTATAACACAAGGCTTAGGAGGAACAAGGGTAAAAAGGAAGAAGTCTTGGATCTGAAAATGCACCCTGAGAACAAAACAGCTAGGACACAAGATAAGTACCACTGGAAACAAAGCTTGCTAGAGCAGTCTCAGACAGGAGAGACAGGAGTGCCAGAGTGCTGCCTGCCGCTCTAGCAGTGCAAGATCCTGTGGGTCTGTATGGCATGAACACTGTCTTTTACATGGCAATCCTTTGCCAGTGTTTAGTGGCTAATTGCACCATCAATTTGCAGTCTCAATCAATTATCAGGAGATGACACCGTAGCTGATGAAGTTCAAATATATCATTTGTTTAACTGCATGCAAAACCCAAGCCCAAAAGATACAAAGATAATTTAGTTACTGCTCTGGATATGAAAATGTCAGGCATAACCTGGTAATTTCATGCCATAAATCTCAGTGATATTCTGGTACATGATGTTGCAAAAGCATTTATTTTACATTTAATATTAAAACTGATTTAAGCTTGTCTAACTAGTAATACAGTATGTGCCTGTCTCATTATTAGGGTGCAGTTTTTCATTTTCCCATAGCAGTATTTTTATTTATCATCAGTTCTGTTTTAAATGCTGGTTAAGACTAAAATGACTGTGAATCTATCATTACAAACAAATATTGCATAACCTAGGTATGGAAGCAGTAAGCTTATTTATATCATTAGGTATTTATGTGATTTCAAGACTAAGTATTTATCCTGAATCTTTGGATTGGGCAGGCTAGTGTTCAAGAACTAATGCTGTTAGTTTTTCTAGGTCACAGTGCAAAAACAGCTCTTCACAATCTACTAGATCTACATATATAAATGATGAAGCATCTTCTAAAAAAACTTCTCAAAGTGTGGGTAAAAAAAAAGAATTCTGACCTTCAGGATAACTGAAGTGAACTTTCATTTTTGTGGCATTTTTTAGGCAATGATTCGTGGATGTGACAGCTTATCATATAAAAAAGCAAAACACTTTTCAGAGCTTACATGACTTTTAAAAGGTCCATGAGCAAAAACTGTTTCACTGAGATTTGAAATGACACAGGTGCTCCAAGCAGAGATAGCAATAACCAAAGCTCCTGCAGCGTTTTTCATCTGTTGATGTCAAGGTAGTTAGGCAGTAAAGTCTGTAAGTAGCAAAGTTCTGTACAGATGTGGAAGTCATTAGCTATAAACCTAGATAATTTTTTCTTGGAAACAGGAAAGCTCAAAGAGGCTGGGTTCTGGGTCAAGTCACATTGCTGATACAAAACGATGAAGTAATTGCAAGTGTAATCAGTATTTTGAAGGGGGTAGCAATTTTTAAACATCAGAAGCACTAACATTAAAGCAAGCAAAGAAATTGGGGGTGGAGGCAAGTCCTCCATAAAAAAGCTAGCTTGCATTGATTCACTGTGCAACGTTAGGCAGAAGTACAGATCTCTGCATGTTGCCCTGGTAGGAAATATCTGATAATTACTAAAATATTAAGTGCTATGATTCTGCAAGCTGGCACCACCAAAGGGCCAGAACTGCTCTAATGATGATTACCTTTCCTCCCACAATTCTTAAAGCAGAATGGACGGCAGTTTCAGATTGAATATATATTTTCCATCTGCTGAATAGTTGTTTTTGTTCATGCTGTTTGAGGTTAACTGTGTACGTACTAATCAAACCCACTACTTCCTTTCTTGTAAAACCAAAACAAAGCTTCATACTACTTTCAGGTACAGCATCTGGGATCAAAGCTATATATACACACTGGGCTCTGTGTGGGTTCAAACATTTCGAAGATTCACTATCCTGAAAGGTGCCACCCCTTTCCCAGTCCTGAGAGTTCCAGTTTGTCTTAAAGTCTGAAGTCATCAGACACCTTCAGGCCCTTCAGCATCTGTCCCAGCACAGGAATGCTCTCACTATTGGTCACCGTGGGCTTTCTCTGCACAGCCACTACCATTGCTGAAGGTGGGTAGATGAAGGAGGCCAGGTATCTGGGGGTGCTGGCTTGTTTTCAGTTTCATGTCCTTGCAGGAGACAGACTTGGTACTACAAGGAGAGGAAGGTGACATAGGACTGATGGGAGTGAGGTCTTGGAGCAATCCAAGGTATCTGAAAAACCAGACACAGACTTTAGAGCAGTACTGCAGGGACACTGGGCAACATTCAGAGTAGCTCAAGAAGGAAGAAAAGATCTTCAAAAACCAGGCCCTGCAAGTGAAGTTGTGGCAGCTTATAATATGGGTATACAGGTTTGAATGTATGGAGAAATTCTACTCTTCATCTGGAATTCTTGCAATGCAGAACTGAGAAGATAAACCCTGCCCCAAAATGGACTGATGTAAAATTGGATTGAAAAAGTAATACTGAGTCTTCACAGCTTACTAAAGCAAAGGACAGTGCCATCCCATCATGTGTCAGGATAGAATATAGAAGTGGCAAAAAGCTGTCAGTGAGGTTGTACATGGTACAGTAATTTCCCCTTAAGATTTTTTTTTTGCAGTCTGTTTATCAGGCTTTGCTGTGTGCTGCTATATTGGCTTGTGGTATATATTGTTGCTATACTGTGACTTGGGAGTAGCTAGTTAAAAGTAAGGAGAAAAAAGATCAGAAACAAAAGTTTACAAACAGATTCTTCTATTCAGTTTTACTGTTACCTAAATAGTTCTGTTCCATGTTCCATACAGAATGTCAGCTTTTTTGTTCCTAAATGTAAATGCTTATTTCTACTAGGCAGATATTGTTGTTTAAAAGCCTGATTTTAAATTTCAGATTTCAGCCTGACCATCTATAGTCTATTTTTTTGGTTGCTTATGTATACTAAAAAGTTTCTGTTAAGGAAAACTGAAGCATGGAGGTCATTTACTGCTCAGCTAAGTGGGCCAAATAACCCACTATTTAAGCAACAAGTAATTGCTGAGATTTATAATATGATTTTTAGTAATCAAAGCATTTCTTGAGCTTTTTTAAAAACATTAATGCCCTACTAACGTGAATTGTGGTCTTAGAGTCCTTTCTTTGAAAGCAGCATTTCTAGGAATCACCCATGGATAATAGGAGGTGGCAGGACTCCCTTTCTACTCTGCAGGTTTGAAGTAAATGACTCGAGATCCTTTCTTGACAGTTCACTTATCATCACGCTCTTTACTTCCTTACAGTAATGGAAGTGACTCAGCCAGCAATGGTGCTGGCCAACAGGCAAGGAGTCGCCAGCTTGGTGTGTAAATACAAGAACATCGGGAATGCAAAGGAAATTCGAGTGACTTTGCTTAAACAGACTGGTGACCAGTTAACAGAAATCTGTGCTTCATCATACACCATGGAGTTTAAAACATTCTTTGTGGAAGAGGTCATTCAGTGCCATGTTACCCCTGGCCAAAACAATGTGACCCTCACCCTGGCTGGCCTGCAAGCAAATGACACCGGGCTTTACATTTGCAAGATGGAGCGGATGTACCCCCCACCCTATTTTATGAACAAGGGAAATGGGACACATCTCTATGTCATTGGTAAGGCAAGCAGGTTTACAGTACTGTGATATTTCCAGGTTAAGGGAGTTGCTATTACTTCTCAAAGGTCTTCAGAGGTCTGTTTGTAAGAAGTGAGGGTGAATACTGGTTTCAGCGCTGAAAATCTTGGTTAGCTCTTATTTCTTTCAGGTGTCCCTGCACACACCCAAAGCAAGCACAGCCATAGAAGGATAGCATAAGCAACACCATGCAGTGTACACACAGGTCTGGGCAGTTAGATACAGAAGTGCAAAAGTAATGTAGTAAGGTGTGAGCTCTTCTACAGATAAAAACACTTTTCATTGGAGGTTGAGTAGGCAGCGACTCAGAGCTCAGTCCTGGTGGTATCCTGAGATAGCACATGCTAGAGAAAAGCAGTGTAGAAGCTGACTTACTGACTCTAGGGCCTTCCTTATGAGGCTCATGTGTGACATGACTTGTGTGATATCATGTTTTAGATCCAGAACCTTGTCCAGACACTGCCATATATCTCTGGGTATTAGGAGCTACTGCTGCAGGATTTTTTCTTTACAGTATCATCATGTCAGCCATTCTTGTGGGCAAAGCGGTAAGTCCCATCAATTCAGCCTTCTTCTGCTAATAATACCCCTTTGTGTGATGAGGACAAGGAGAAAGAAATGAGAACAGGGAAGAATACTGGGAACAAACCCAGGGGGATGCTCCATTTTACTAGTGCAATGTTATTACAATAATGCAAAATAAGAGAACTTGCTGGAACTGCCACTTACATTTATTTGTGGCTCATTTGTGTTGCCAGCGCACTAGAAAACAGTCAGCTCCATCAGCTGGTCTGAGCCTTGGCTTAGGGCTGGATGCTTAAAACCAAGCAAAGTCCTGGATGCTTCTGGGATTGAAGGCAACTGTCTTCATATGTACTCTCATTTCATAAATGATTCACACAAAATCCCATAATCTGATGTTTTCCTTTTCTCATCATTCTGCAAAGCAAATTTAGACAGCCTTCTCCTTGGATGGGGGAAGTGTAACTAAGCATTTTTAGTTTCACAGCTAGAAATGTCTGCACAAAAGCATGCAAAAATGTAAGTCTGGGTTGCCTTTTTCCACAGGGGTCTGCAACACTCATAGTCTGTTAGCAGTGAACCTGAGCTTGAAACCAAACAATGTCTCTGTCCCATATTTTGCAGTCAGTCCTTGTCCCTATAAGTTAAATGAAGCTGTCAGGTGTGAACACTCCTAACTTTGAACCAACACTGAACTCTGAAGCCAGGAGCACCTTCAAAGGACTAAATGAATGGCAGGACTCTTTTTTTTTTTTTTTCTTTGTATAAACAGCTCCTGTAAATCCTAATTATCTCTCAAATGCTCTTAACAGATCTTCTGTAATGGGCAGAGAAAGATGTCTTGAATACATTCTACTCAGTAAAGGGAGAACATCCATCAGTTTCTCTAAAATGTGCTAGTCAATGATTATGATGTGATTGCTTGTTTATTTTACTTTCTTCCCATATGTTACAGATAAAGAGAAGACAATGTCTCACTACGGGAGTCTATGTGAAAATGCCTTCTGAAAAGCTAGAGAAAAAAGTGATTCCATTCCACATCACTGTTAACTGTAACAAGGAAAAAGATAAACCATTTCCTAGCTGGGATGGAGAGTCTGCTAATTCATTTCAGTTAAAGAAATAAATCAACTGTCTTTTTACAAAAGGTGCAAGGAAGGTGAGAGAATAGTCTTTGTAACTTCTGTGGTTTGGAGGAGAATAAATAGCATATGTATTCATATTTGAAGATTAAGCCTGTCACATAAAAATGGCTACATTAGGCCATTGACTTTTTTGAGATGTATTGTACCAATATGTAATATATATATGTGTGTAGCATTAAGAGCTATTGGTGTTGCAGTTGAGTATCTTACTGTCAAATTTCATCATGCCTACTGATCAACTGAAATCCAAACACTATAATGACAGAGGCTTGTGTGTCATTGCAAGGCTGAGCCACAAGTCTGGGGGGCAGAGGTAGGAGAGCACACTACTGTACAAAGGAATGTTGACTTTCCCCCCTGCATTGATATTTATTGGTTCCATTAGTGCTCTGCACTTCCAGAGGCCTCCCCATAGGCTGGGACTGATGACACTGCTGCTCTAGAAGCCTGATCTCAGCTCCCTTGAGTGGCATTGTGTCCCAAAAGTGCTGTGATGGAGCTGATCAATGGTCTCTGAGCCAGTGCTGACAGTTTGGTTAGAGAAAAGGCTCCAGCAGGAGCCTTCTTAGACTGTGCTGGGAGAATACTCCAGGCTCTGCTGGAGTCTTGTGTTTTACAAATGCTAAATTAGCATCTATCCAAAAGGCAGAGGTATGTTGCTGTGTTTAATGAAGTCTATTTTCCATGAAAATACTGACAGTGTATGATCTTGTTCATTAGTTATGTACCATTCAATAAAAACCTTGAAGCTTTGCCCAAACTCAAGTTCATTTCTTGTTCACTGTTCTCAGAAGAAACAGGAAGTGGCTACATATTAGAAAGCAGTGAAGACAACATGAACCTTTCCTCTCCGACCCTGTGTTTTGCCCTTCAGAGACAGCCTGGGTGCTCATGCCAACACTTCCGTTCTCAGCTCTTCTCCTCAGCCAGCCACCATTACAATCTGTCAGTTCTTCTATTAGCCTAGTTACAGCTGCTGTGATGTGCTGCAGAGACACTACCAATCAAGTTTTCACTTCCAGCAGAGTCACTTACGCACTTGCAGAAGGTAGCTGTGATGCCTTAGACACCACCTCCTGTACATGTTTAAACAAAAAAATTGTCCTAGTTTCAAATCCTGTTTTCTTTGCATCATTCTGACACTCTCACTCACTAAATACCAGCCAACACACAAAGTTGCTGGAGCTTAAAACAATTTCAGAATTCTCAGCTACTGTCTATTAATTTGACTCTGCTATCAAAATTTCACCTTGCAACCCAAAACACTGGTACCATGTGCCTCTGTTTCACAGCTGTGAATCCATTTTATTGGCTGCCAAACCCCAGAGCCCTTTATTCCATGTTCTTGAAGTGGCAGCAGCTCCCAGAACACCAAATCTCATTGCTCTTTTAATCTGCTTTCCCACTCTTGACCATTCATCTGGCACCACCTCCAACTGTGCAAAGACACATTCACATTCTCAATTTGCCAGTGTTTGCAGGTGCCAACTTCCCTCTCGGTGTTGATACACAAGTGTGCTGCATTCAGTAAAAGTAGCATCTGATTACATATCCTTTTTTTGAAGGTGTTTTAGTATTATGACATTAGTCTGGTATTTTTCCCTAATTTTTCACTACCTGGTGTTTTGGGGATAAAAAATGGTAAAAGATCACATATCTATTGTCACTGCAAAATGACTAAACTTCTGCCCTTTCAGCTGATGCCTATATCAGGCAATGTGTTCCTTGACTCCATGATGAAAAGTAGGTTTGACCCACACATCCAGTTGTAGAAGCTGTACAAAGCTTGAATAATTATCCAGGGCAATTTTCTCTACCACACCAAGTAGTGAATCATGTGTCTGACTCGTAAAGGAATCAACTGTTTCTTTTTTTCCCTTTCCTTGGCAATTCCTCTATACTGGGACCAAGAACTTACTTTCCTTAAGCAATCCAAAAGCAGTTCAAGTACATTATTTTCTAAGCTTATCCCACCTGGGTGAAGAGAAGCTTTGGATCTGTCCACAATCTCCTGACATCTGGCCACAGCTGACTGTGAATCTGTGTCACCACAGAACTTGTATATATTCCAGTTCACCTCCATTTCTGACCACTAAGTTGACCATAACTAGGCCTTCTGCATCTACCTGGACAGTTTCCTCTTGGTACACCTGCCTTTCCTTGAGACATTCAGTCTGTAACAACCAGAAGAATTCTGCCATAATAAGCAATAGGTTACTAAAATAGCTGAATAGAGAAGGCTATGGGAGAGCAGAACAGAAACAGTAATCTCACATATGGTAGTAGCAATATTTTGTGTTTGCCTCTTGCACTTAAATAATTATTGATATGATGTTTATTAATTTCTTATTAGAAATTACTTTGCCCAAATTCTCTGTCTATTCTGGTGTTCTCTTCATCCTTAGTTGTTACTTTTTCCAAACCTCTCTTGTTTCTGCAGTGCTTAATTTTCTTTGACTTTCCTTACCACTGTGGCAGCCTTTTCTGAGCTAAATGTTACATAATGCTTTAATCATTTTTGTTCTAAGCCAGATTCCCTTTTAGAATTTTCTGGCAGGGTAGTAGGTGCACTCAAATCAGCAGATGTAGCAGTGAAGACCAAGTGAGATTTCAGTTCAGATTTTATTGACAATGATATTCTTATCATTCATATCTGGCACTACAGAGATGAGTGGAGCCTAAGTACCTACAGAGATGATACTTATACCTACCTCTCTATGGTCCCTACAGCAGCTAGTTCTGATGAGGGCAGAGGCCAGACCTCAGGGAATTTCCATTGTCCTGTGATGCCCTCCAGAACCTCGAGGTCTCTGCTTTTCCCTGATAGCAGGGAGAAGCATCTTTCACTATCAGCACCCCCAAAAATTTTACATATACAAGTCAAATATAGTGTTCTGTGAGATCACAGCAGTACCAAAATGAAAGGTGCAAATGCTAGATCAATGTGCATCCCAGAAAATGCAATAAAAAGGAAATCATGCCTCTTTCTGGGAAGAATGTACAAAGCAAAGATGAAAGGATTTGGTCTCAGAATTCTGCTCATTAGAATAGGGAGTTTTAAAACACAACTGAGTATCTTACCTGGACAGCCAAATTATGAGACCATACTGCTTGGTGAGGTTTGGGAAGAGCTTCTTTTGATGTGTTCTCCACCCCTTTAGGAGATCTGTCAGCCTGTTTGTGAAACAGAGAGTATGAGTTTCTGGCTGGATGGTTTGGAATTCACAGGTATACTTGTCTGCATCAAAGGCAATGGCGTATGCATACACTACTCCCAGCCCCCAATATTCTACTTTCATTTTCACCCACTTCTTTATCTGAATGATTTTTTCCTTGTCATTTTCAATTATCAGAGTCCTATCTGCTACAGAAAAACATATGACAAAGTTTTCCCACACAGCTCCTCTATGAGTAGGCAACAAGTAGTCTATCATTATAGGATTAGAGATTCCCCACTCTTTGAAGTGAATCTGAACTCACTACTGTGTCATGCCTTGAGGTCTGTAGGGAAAGTTCATTAATTCTGTTTTCCACAGATACTTAATAAATAATAAAAAAAAATTATCAAGGATTCCTAGGCTATGCAAGAGCAGACATTTTTGACCTATTGCTATCCTTCCTAACCTCCTGACTTTTGCTCAAGACTCCTTTGGGTCTAATTTCTTGTTTTCCAATAACCAGTGCTGGCACTGGCCAGGTAACTCCTAACAGATCTGATACAATTCCTGTACTGACTGAGCTTTGCAGGTCCAAAGAGTGTGAGTACGTGTGAGAGGAGCTGAGGTGAGGTTTGGAGGCAAAGTACCTTGGAAGGTAAGATACAATAGGCTTCTTCCATTCACTAGACAAAAGCTATTGCTGGGGAGTGAGTTCTGAAAAATCAACCAGAAAATGCATGATTTTGCCTGTGACAGGAACAGTCTGAACAATGGCTAAAGAACTCAACCTCTAGGAGAGGCATAAACAGGAATCAGATGATGTATCCAAGAGCTGTAACATGAAATCCAAAGCAAAGAAGGCTGGTGTATAATAGATGGATTTACACATTACTAAAACAAATTTATTGTTGTCATTTGCAAACTGCATTCTTGCTTGCACATGTAAAAGTTATTTTGAGGTAGCTTCTATCACAGCTAAGCAGTGGGGCCCCTGTGCATAACCATTATTGATAAAAGATCTTAGAACCTGTGGGAAGGGGGACATGTAAAAATTGTGCCTGAAGTCAATGAAAAAAATTTTGTTGTTTACTATAGGGATGAAGCAATGAAGAATTTAGGTAAGGGACAAAACTTCACGGGGAATCATTACTAATTGCAGCTGAGGTAATATGGCAGATGTTTCCATGAACTAAGAGATTGTTACCGACTCAAAATTTCACTATTCTTTCCTTTTTCAACTTTTCAAATCTATTTCTATTTCTATTTCTATTTCTATTTCTATTTCTATTTCTATTTCTATTTCTATTTCTATTTCTATTTCTATTTCTATTTCTATTTCTATTTCTATTTCTATAGCAAGCTGTCTTAATCACAGTCACGTTTTTATATTTTACTGAATATGTTTTAGTGATTATGAAGTTCCAGTTGAACAAAATGTTCTCAGTTTCTTCATTGATGGCTTTTCCTCTTCATTCTTTTCTGACTGCTGTTTTTAAAGAGTAGCACTTGAAAATGTTCAGTTCGGTCTGCTTCATTCAGCAGAAAGAAAGAACTTGCTTTCAGGGGAAATGGAATTTCTCACATAATTATATGATTCCAATAGGTGGTATTTTAGATGACCAGATCCTGTGCAGGTGATACAACACAGTGTGATACAACAGTAAAACTTGAAGCACTGGGTAACATCTGGTTGGACTATGCTGTGTTGTGGGTGGGATTCACTGACTTTCATGCTCTAGCCTGTGATGCAGCAGCTTATGTGAAAAGCTGGAAAAGCAGCAGGGTGCTTTATTCTTCCCAGACAGATCAGTGCCTAGGATGTAGGTTTTCTGTAGCAAATTAATATTAATGTTTGGGGCAAGATTGCAATTGACATGAAAAATACAGGACTGCTGGTTTTATATAAATAAAAATATATACACTGAGCAAATACTCCATGTTTTTTTCAAACTAGAAACTCAGTAGCCAGAACCCAGAGATTCTTACAGTGCAGTATACACAGGCAATAAATGAATTCTGCTCTACATTAAATGGATTATTATTAACTTACTACATCTTAGTTTTGTTTGTAGAGTTTCTCCTTGGGAACTTGTAGCTTCCTTGAACTTCTGATGAAAGGGGGCAGCAGAAGTACTACATACTTTTGTGCAAATTAGAAAGTCTTCCCTCTGCAAACTAGAAAGTGTGAGGGGATTGACGTGTGTACTAACTTCCCCAGTACTTAGTGCTGTGCACTTGCAACACCATCAGCTGTAAGAAATATTTCAATATCCTTCCTCCTTGTGAAAATTCTCATTGGAAGCTGGATCTCTGTTGGCCTTCAGCTGAACTCCAGATACCTCTTTCCATGTGCTGGTGTGTGGGGAAAGCTGAGGTGTTTGAAGTTCTGTAGAAGCTTTGATAAGACTTCTTTTCATCTTTCATGCTTTCAGAGGTGGCCTTCATACCTCCTAGACAGGGCTGCTAGTTCTTGCTATTGTCATCTTTCTACTTCATTTGAAGCCAAATAGGTGATTAAAAATAGGCCTTCTCCTGTGCTACAAAGAGTCTTAGGTGGTACTATGGTCTGAATTATTTGCATCATACAGATAAAAAATGCAGATGCAATGAGCTGGATAAAAATGGTAAAAATACTTGGTGGTGGGGAAACAAGTACCAAAAATAATCCACAATTGAAACTGTCATAACACGTGGTATGTTAGCAGTACTTAATCAAGATCAGGAACCAAAACAGTTCATTTCTCTGTAAGTTATCAAATCCTTCTGGTAAGTGACACTTTGGAAACATTCAACAGCTTCATAACTGGCTGACAATGTTTTACATGCAGAAAAGATGGTTAGAACAGCAGTAATCAGCAGAATAGGTTGGTTTCATAGTTGAGCTTTGGTGAGGTGTTAGATCGTGTGGGTAGCATTTATAAAAGCTTTCTCACTTTTAATTCTGTAGCAAAGATGACTGTCTGCTTCACAAATTAATAATATTTTCCTTTCTAATGTCGAACTAATTCATTATATCATTTTGTATTATATGACTGTCTGGTCTTCTTTTTATAGTACTCTCACACTAAGATGAAACATCTCTTAAGCTCTTTTCCCTCTTCACCTCTCTGCAATAACATAGTATCATCGTTATTATAATTTTATCAATAGGTTCCAAACTCACATTACTCCTCCTCTCTTATGTAAGCCACAGGGACATATCTGGTGTAAAAATTCCTCACATTAATGTCATCACTTATACTGCAATGTTCAGAAAACTTGCATTATTTTTTTTTCCTATTTTATATCTAAAAATGACCAGGCTTCCACACACTTTGATTAAATGCAGCAATTACTTTACTGTCACTGGTCACAAGGAAGGGGTGGTTCCTTCATGGGAGTTGACAGAAGATTCATGGGTGCTTCAGACGCCTCAGTCAGAAATACACCTTAAGCAGTTGCTTTGTGGTTCCTGGAAGGAGGATATTCCCTGTGCTAAGTGCATGTGGTTTTTTGATTTGTTTTCCAGTGCTGGATGCTCCATAGGACCTGATCACTTGTGTCTCATCCAACAAATCCCTGAACTAGAGGGGGATGCAGGCTGTGTCTTACTCAGGGGGTGGATGACTTGCAGGAGAGGGAACAACCTGCACAGCACTGATGGAAGTCAGTGGCAAAAGGAAGAGGCTGCAGGAGTTGAGAGGGAGTCAGCCTGTCTGCACACAGTGTGAATGGCACCTCCAAACGTGGCACCTTTTGAAATGGCTCTCCCTCAAAAAGTTGATTTAGATCCAGCAACATGGATGCTCTTGGTTTACTTTTCAACATGCAGAACATGAAACACTCAGCACCTAATCTGCTCTAGAGACATGAAGTACTTGTATTTAATAACGTCTTCCACTTACAGTAAATACGCCAATATTTATTTTGGCAAATTTTTGTGCATAGAAAGGTTGTGGGAAAAAAGAGAATTTGTTGGTATTTTTATATCAAATACTTGGACTTCTTTGAAATAGTGTTTATATTTAACTATATCAAATTTATAACAAAAGAACTTTTTTGCCAAACCTAAAATTATTTTTTCTCAACTTTCTAGTTTGTCAAAATTTCAGATTTTCAGTTTAGATAGTGAATTTTAAACAAAAATTAAGTCTAGTCTTTGCAGAAGAATAGAAATTATGAGTGTGAGTGTTAAACCTGTAAAGAAAAAGGATGTTGAAACTTTAATACCAAAACCTCCAGATTAGGCCAAATGTAGCAAAAACTCTTGTGTTGATCATTCCACCTTACAATGAAACCAGGAGCCTTCTGTGTTAGTTGTGACATTTGAGTGGCTAATGAAGATCTAATTACTTTTCAATAATTAGCCTTTTTTCTTCTGACTATGCTACAGGCAGTTACCATTGTATGATTCCAAGTTCAAGTCACTGTTATGACAAATAGAACTTTAGATGCTGCCAGTTAGACCTATCTGGGCCTTTCTGACTTCCTTTTAACTTAATCTTTTTTTTATTTGATTTAATTGCCACGGAGGCCATATATAGATTAAAAGCATTGGCATGTGCAGCCAACTAATCAGATTCATGCTAAAAGCTTGTTCATGTGGCTTTAAAATCATTAATAGGTCACAAAATTTTACTTGTCATGTAAAAGTAACAATATTGTAAAGTTTAGTGAAATGTTTAGATGCAGCAGAAAGTTGTCCCTGCAGCAGAACTGGAAGAATAAAGGCTGGGAATAGGCTGTTCCATGTGAAGCAGGTAGTGTGGGAAAGTAGATTTAGGATTTAAATCTATTAAACATATACAATAAAATATAGTAATCTAAAAATATGCTTATGAAATATGCATAAGTCTATATTGAGTATGCCTGGAGGCTTCCCTTGCTACCTAAACCCACACTCTATTACAAAAACACTCTTGACAAAACCTGTCATTTATTCAGCAATACGTTGTCTTGACACTATTCTGAAGTAAAACCTAAAAATTACCAGAAAATCAGTGTTGCCAGTTTCTGTCTAGAAAATATTTCCATATTTTGCTAAAGTGCTGCTTTCAGCCTTTTCAGCACGGAACTGATGCATTGGTGATAGGTGATCACTAGAGATCCCTTGGCCCTTTTGTAATAAAATGTTTAAAAAGAACACCCCAGCAAAATTTCAAATCAAGAGATTTTGCAAGCTCTGCAGAGTCAGTCCCCTTTAGTTCCTGCCCGAATTTCTTCTTAGGTATGTATGAGTACAAGGCTGGCATTTTCCAGTGAGGGGTGAGTTGATGCAATTAGTCACCTTCACTTAACTAGAATTGTCCGGAAATCTCATACAGAGAATGCTCATCTATTGTAAAAGCCTCTGTGCATGTGTGTGAATGCAGCAATTAAACCATGCATGCCAAAACTTCCCTTGGGTCAAAGTAACACTTTGTGTTCAGCACCAGAGACAGGAAGGGGAAGAGCCACTTGGCCAAAGGTTGTGGCACTGCTGGCAAGTGAGACACACAGGCTGCTGCTGTCTGATCTGACACCAAAGGCAGAAGCATGCCTGGAGCACTGACTAGCCTCACTCTATGCCCTTTCAGTGGAAAACTTTGAAGAGTGGCAGGCCTTGATTTCTACTGATAATCTGTGAAAGATGGCAATTTTGTACTGATACAGACTGGGAAATTCTTATTTTGAAAGTTTGCAAGTTAAATAGCAATTGTACTGATATTTTTGTTCATTGCATTAAAGTCCTTTGAGACTTCAAAAGAGGATGTGCCATTACCAATACTGCCATGTTACAGCATGGCTCAGCAGCAGACTTGGTAATGAGTACTGTGAATCTGCCTTGCAACAGAACTAGGAATCACTGCTTTCAACAATTTCCAGACACTTAAACATCCTTTACCCAGTAGATTTTTATGACCGAAGAAACAGGTTGTTCAAGGATCAAAACCAATAAGCACCATTCTTTTGTATGCAAGAAAGATCTCTGATCTGAAAATCTTGTCAATGATTTAGGTGCTGCCACCTACCAAGGATTAGTATTTTGAATCTGTTTCTGGCTGGAGTTTTATCTGTGCTGGTAATACTGTGTTTAGCTTTTATTTTCCCTTCCCAAGTCACACACTGTACTGTTTGTAAGTAGTTAATCATCAAGTATCATAGCTCATCTCTTTGACACTGGCAAACTGCACAGCAGGCCGTGCCCTTGGCTCCCAACCCTGCTGCAGTCACTGTTCACTCACTGGGAATACCAAAAAACTCTCAGTTCTACTGATGCCTAAGAGAAGAGCACAGCAGCAGTAACTCTTTATTTTATATGTGGTAACATTATTATTTGCACTTCCCAGCAGTGCTCAAGAGCAGATGGCAGGGAAGAGTATACCATCAATGATAGCATGCTATGAAACCTTCCTAAAATACTGTTCCAGCCCTCCTTCACCAGCAGCTCAGGCGGTGACTTTGTCTTCAACAGCCTCAAGGGATTTCTCTTCCATGAATTACTCTGTCACTTTTTGAAGCCCTTGTGGACTTTTGAATTAACATAAACAAGGATGATCAGCTGTTCTGCATTACAGAAGAAATGGAAGAACTCAAAGCAACACAAACAGCCTTGAAAAACAGCGGGGAAACCTAGATAGACCAAAGGGAATCTCTGGGGTAGTTTTCAAAGTCTGGAAACAATTAAATGTTTCTTTTCATAATGGAAAAGTTATGTTTCCATATCAACTAGAACAATTTGTACCTGTCTGATATAAAGCTAATAATAAAATCACCACTTTCTTCTCTGTAACCACTAGCACTAATCACCTACTTATGAAAACATAACTAGAATGAAAGATGTAAATGGCCAAAAAAATTTTTTCCCCTTCAACTATTTTTCTTCTTCATGTAAAAGAAGCACCAAAACAGTCAGTTGTTCAAGAGCCTTCACTGATGTCACTAGAAAATACAGTGTAACCACAGAACCACAACCCCAAAGAGAAGTAGAGTGGTGTGACTGGCTTGCCTTTTTTTTTTTTTTTTTTTTTTTTTTTTTTTTCTTTTCCTTCCCTGGCAGCAAAGCAAGGCAGCTTCCAGCCAGAAGGGGATTCCTGAGGAATTCTGAAGTTAGGTTTGTGAACAGTACTACCATTAGCCTCAGATACTAATGTAACAATAATGTTTAGCAGCACTATCAACATAGTGAGAACAGAGAAAAACCAACTTCCACCTTTTCCAACAGTCATCTAAATTCATGAGAGTATAAATGTAAAGACTGTACCAGATGAGAGTAAAGAATAAAAAATTAGAGCTCAAGTATCTTGCCTCACAGATAAGTATCCATCAGCAGGTGCCTTGGGAGGAATGTAACATGAGGAAAGACATATGGTAATGCTATCCTGAAAGGCTCTCATAACCTACAAAATGTTCAGGTTGAGGAAATGTCTGATTCTGACGAGGAGACAGAAAATCCAGGATTCTGTAGTATCTATAGAAACAGCATGGACACCCCTGTTTCCCCAGCTTTGCTATGCTGCAGCAGGCTCCAGCAGGCTGCCTGACTTCTACTCTGGATATGGGTGGGCTTTGCCATGCTTCAGTCAGGATCACAGGAGGCTACAGACACATTACTGGGGTTACGACAATGAAAGCCCCCTAAGCAACATTCACTTTCAATGACCAGCAAACACAGAGTGGAGATCAAAGAGACTCAGTGTGGAAAGCGTGTTCTTTTCAGTCAGTCATGGGCAAGCAGGGAACTCCACATTCCTATACAATGTGTATACATCTGCCCCGACCAACTTAATAGTAGCTGGGAACAGCTTAGACTGAGTTTGCTGAGGTGTTATTCTGAGCACAAGGGTGTATTAGCTACTGGGGAGCTTGCCCGAATGTAACCAGATACTCCCTGCGTTCAGGCTGACACTGTGATCCCGTTAAAGCTGGTTTGGATAGTTCATCCCAAACTGTATTGAGAGTGCATTAGAGACACACCTGATCAAGACGTGAGCCTGGCAGGAGCAGAGCTCTTTGTTCCAGTGCTGTGTCTCCCAGGAGCAGAGAGGTGCATGGCAGCTGGAAACTTCAGTGAGGAAATCTGGAGTCCTTACATGACAAAGGCCAAATCATCCGAATATCCTATGGTGATCTGCAGTGTGATCACTGTGGTTAAAGTCATATTTTAGTCATTTCAATCACATGTTTTCTAGAGAATATAGATATCTGATTTCTATTTTTTGCTCGTTGTCACTCTAGTTATTACTGCAAATTCCTTTTCGAGTGGTGACAGCATCCAAGCTAGCTGAAAGAAGTGTGCCCAGACCCCCTCCCTTACAGTGAGATTCTGAAGCACTTACAGCTCTGCTTCACTGGGTTAAAAGTACTCTGGGACAAATAGCAAACATATCAGAAAGGTTTACAGTCGACTCCCATCCTCTCTCTCGCAGGAGAGAATTTGCTCCTGGGTTTAAAGTTGGTTAACTCAGTCTGGCCCCAGGGGAGTTCCTCCTTCACTGTTCACTATTGCACCTCTGAGACTGCATCAGCCACACCCTTGTAGTGATTCCCTGAGAAGTGACTTCTATTCAAACTCCATTACCGCTTGGTCTTTCCTGGCCTGCTGGAACGATTGTTTTTACATCTTGTTCTTTCTCATCAAATTAGCAAGAACAGATGAACAATGTTCAAATATCTCCAAAACGGACCACATCCCCTTCTTGGCTACGACGCTTCCAAAACCTCCTGAGCCCTAAGAAACCTGTTCTGTCCCTCCAAGCACAGGCATTCGCGACCCTGACATTGCACTGCTCTCTGCTGTGCAGTTTCAGAATTTCTTCCTGATTAAAAAAAAACCAAACCCCAACCCCTTTACACATAAAGCCACGTGCAGAGACTGGTGTGGGATTCTAGGAAACCACAGAGAGCAGTCGCTCCTTCGTGAGGGCCGGCGCGGCGCTGTGCAGGGTGACCCCAAAGGGCTGCACTGCGAGCCAGGAGTTCGGCTCTGCCGAGACCGGCCTGAGGGCGAGCGCCCCGCGCGGCACCTGCTGCACGGGACGGCCCCGTCCCCACGGCCTGACCCATCCCACACGGCCTGACCCATCCCCA
>VYXD01014526.1:0-11573 GCA_013397195.1 Hylia prasina | reverse complement strand
ATAGGGACGGCCGAGACGTTCATGGCCACGCTGGCGGCGCCTCCCTTCTTGTTCTGGTGGGTCTTGATGTGCTTGGAGAGGTGGTCGCTGCGCATGAAGCGTTTGGGGCACTCCGGGCAGGCGAATTTCTTCTCTCCTGGGGAAAAGGGAGAGGGGCTGAGGGACGGTGGGAACGCGGCGGAGGTGGGGAGGAATGATGGGCGGAAAGGTTGGGATTTGGGAAGAGGTTCCTGCCTCCAGAGGGGTCGGGCCATGGAGCGAAGACCTCAAGGCCAACGCTCCCAGACGCTGGAATTTTGGGAAAAGGCTGGGATCCTGGGAAAGGTTCCTGCCCTGAGAACGCTCGGGCTCTGGAGAGGCTCTCAGCCCCAAGAGCTCGAGGCCAACGCTCCCAGACGCTGGAATTTCAGGTCCGGGGCTCCCGGAGGCAGCAGCACGAGCCAGAGGGGTTCCAGGATTTCCCCGGCCCTACCTGTGTGCGTGCGCTTGTGCCGCTGCAGCTCGTCGGAGCGGGTGAAGCGCTTCCCGCACAGCACCCAGGTGCAGATGAAGGGCCTCTCCCCCGTGTGCCACCGCAGGTGTGCCCGCAGGTGCGAGGTCTTCCCGTACACCTTCCCGCAGCCCGGCACGTGGCAGATGTGCTGCTTTTTTTTGCCCGGATCCCCAGAGCTCCTGCAAGAAGGGAAGGGTTAAACCCAAGGGAATCTCGGCAGCCTGGGGGGTGTGGGTCTGCTGGACTGGGATTGGTCGGACCCATGGGATTGATGGGTTTGGGGTTTGGGGTGAGGTTCAGCCAGGTCCAGAGCCAGGTCCTGCCCTTGGGTCACAACAGCCCCATGGGACACTCCAGGCACGGGGAATTGGGGCTGGAAAGGTGGGAAAGGACCTGGGGGTGCCCAGGTGGCCATGTGGATGTGGCACTTGGGGGCATGGGTGACCTTGCCAGAGCTGGGGGAAGAGCTGGGCCTGATGATCTGAGGGACCCTTTCCACCCAAACGATTCCATAAAAGGAGGCACTGTTGGGGTGCCGGAGCCGTGGGCAGCAGCCTCACCTGCCCTCTCCTTCCTTGCAGTAGGGACAGGTGCAGGCTTCCCGCCGCGTTTTCCGGCCCTGCTGGGGCTGGGGGTCAGGGCTGGTCTCCCCCTCCTCCACGGCCGCGCTCTCGTCCCCCAGCCCGTCCCCGCTGCCGCCGTGCAGCCCCAGCTGGGCCCCGTGCTCACCTGCAAGAGAACACAGGAGCTTGGGCAGGGTCCTCACCTGCAAAGGAGGCTCTCCTCTGCCGCATGGTGCTGTGGATCCCACCCTTTCCCCTCGGCTATCCTGACGTTCCCCAGCCTGGGGCACTCCCTGGCCTCCCCAGTCCCCTCACCTCACACGTTTTCCCCATTTTGGTCCCGGTCTTTAATTTATTTCCAGAGGAGAGGGAAGAGCTGCGTCTCTCCCAAAAAACACCCCCTGCCAGTTACTGCAGCTATTCCAGCAGAATTCCAGCCCGGGTTGCACCAGGGCAAATAAAGCAGGCTGGAAGAGCAGCATCCTTCAGTGACACCACATTATCCCCACTGCAGAGCTGGATAAAGACACAACAAGTTGGGAAATCCTCAGGAGCTGCTGTTGGTGCCAATCCCTGCCTCTCCCCAGAGCCAGGGCAGCTCGGGGAGAGCTCCCAGATGAACAGAACCCACACTGGGGGCGTTGGTGGGGTTGAGGCCTTTCCCTGCTCACTCCTCTCATCCCTTCCCCGACCCCATTCCCACCCCTGGGTACTTCCCCTCCTGGCTGCACAGTGTCCCTGTGGCAGAGCTGGGGCAGCTCTGGGGACGGCAGGGGCCGAGCAATCCCTTCTCAGCTGCAGTTAACAGATGCCAAAGGATCTCCTGGCAGATCAGCAGCAGAGCTGCATCCTTGGCTGGCCACGGGCTGTGATTCCAGCCCCAAATCCACCTTTTCCACACCAATTTCCTCACAGGAAGGACATGCTGCCACTTGAATGTGGCAGGTTTGAGACAAATCCACCTTTTTCACACCAATTTCCTCACAGGAATCTGATTTCTGTAACCTGAGCATGGCAGGTTTGAGACAAAGCACACCTGGGGCTTTATCTCGTTCCAGGGATGCTCTCCCAAGGCTGGGAAATGAAGCTCCAGACGGGAATTATTCCCAAAAACCCATCTGGGGCTTTTCCTGGCGCAGTTTCCAGCAGCTGCAGTGAGGATGAGGCGACAGGAAGGTCAGTGGGGGTGTCCGGGGGCTGCTGGTCACTCACTGCATTCCCTCTGCCCAGTACTTGGGAAGCTGCCCTTTCCAAAGCTGGCATTCCCAAAGCCACGATCCTTCTGGGAAGCCCTGCTGAGACCAGCACCTCAGCCAAGCAGGGAAATTGCCTTTACAATCCTGGTTTTCCCCGTAGGAGCTCTGAGGCAGGAGCCAGGGGGGGCTGGAGAAGGACAAATTCCAAATCCCCCGTGAGGCGCAGGCTGGGCGCTCGTGGAGGTGCCAGGAGGGAGTTTCACAACCCGGAGATGTGCTGGGAATGAGGAAGAATTCCTGGCAGGAACAACGTCCCCAGGCCCTGGCGGTGCCAGCAGGCATCAGTGGCACCCGGGCAAAGCTCCACGGGGCAGCCACGCTCAGCAGGGACAGGAGCCACCAGAACCTGGGGCTCAGGGCAGGACAAAAGCCACCAGCAAAGTGAAGAAACCTGCCCTAAAATCCGAGTTAGAGCTTCCCAGCACGGCCCGAGGCCGTTTGCCCTGTCACCTGGGAGAAGAGGCAGGAGCTTTGGGAGGTTTGCTGCCCCTGAACCCACAGGGATCCAGATTCCCTGGGACACCCAGAGCTCTGAGTCCCCTCGGGAGCAGAGCCTGGCCCTGTCACACGGGGACAGGCAGGAGCAGCCAGGATGTCACCTGGGGCTGTCACCTGGCCCCATAAACCCCAGATATCCCGAGGGTCCCTTCATCCAGCCGGGCACCAACCCCTGGGAGCACAGGAGTGCTGTCCCAGCCAGGCCCGGAGGGGGAAACTGTCCCCTCCAAAGGTGACACCATTGGAAGCCCTCGGTGCCACATTCCCGAGCTCCCTGCCAAGCTGAGGATTTCAGGAGCTTCCCAGTCCCTCCCAGCAGCTCCTGTGACGTGTCTGCAGTCACAGCCCCACAAGGGGGGAGCCTGGGAGGGGTTTTTAAGCTTCCTAAGCCAGTGCCAACAGCTTTGTGCTCCAGCTACGGATTAGAGATTTCCCCGGATGGGAAGATCTGCTGGGGGGGAAAAAAAAAAAAAGCAAGGAAAAAAAGAAAAGAAAAGAAAAAAAAAAGCCAGGAGAAAACACAACTTCTCTCCCCGCAAAAACCCCAAACCAGGAGAAAACGCAAGTTTTCTCCCTCAAAGTACACCAAGCAGGGGGAGAATCCATCCAGGATGCCTTGGAACAGCTTCAATCCCCCAAGAGGCAAAAGCCTATGCGGCGTTTTCTGGGCTTTTGGTGCGGGGGGAACAGACCCAAATCCTGCTGCTGGAGATCTGTGGCTGCCTCTCAGCAAGGCATAAATCCAGGGCAGCAGATCCTGGACCTGCAGGGATCATCCCACCCCAGGCAGGAGCTCTGAAATCTCTGGGATACGACAGGTTCAGAGGAAAAGTGGGCAGAGAGGATAATTCACCCTTATTATCCCCACTAATACACGTCCCTGCCAAGACTAAAGCTTCCCTGGAGGCTCCACACTCGGGTCAGCAAAGCCCTGGAAAAATAAATTATGAATAGAGCAAGAGGTTCAATCCTTGGAAAAAGGCTGTGGAGAAAGAGGGATTTTGGGAAGGCAGGAGAGGGGAGCTGCCCCTGGCCCTGCTCCACCAGTGACCTCGGAGACCCCCCAGGAACGGGGCAGTTTCTGGTGTCCCACTAAAAAACCCCAAGCCCTGGAATCTTGGCTTGGGAATTCTCCGCAGACAAGGTGTTCCTTGTGCAGGAAAAAGCTGGGGCTTGTTTGCTTTATTTAGCAAACTACCAGGAGGTGAGAAATGCACGGTGGGGAGGAGAGAGGAGCTCTCACACCCACCCTGGCCAACCTCAGGCAGGGGAACAGACCCCCTGTTCATTTTTAGGGGAAGAGCTGGAAATGAAACCCAAACCAACAAACCAGGGCTGATTGTGCAAACTCTGCAGCTCTGGCAGCTGTGCCTGGGCAGAGGCGGCAGACAGAGGGTGAGGGGGGAGAGCTGGCACCAGGGACGACGTGGCTTCAGGCACGAGGAAGTTTTCAGGTGAAAAGAAAGAGAAGCAAAACCTAGGGACACGCAGCCCCAACCTCACAGGGTGTGTTCCTGAAAATGCCTCCAAAATCCATATTTCCTAGCTCACCACTCGAGTTCTCCCCATTTCCTGTCCGGTTTTTGGGGTCACTGCCCTGCCCAGAACAAACCCCAGCTGCTCCAGACGCACCAAAGAGCTGCACAAAGGGACAAAGTGGCTGTGGAACGACATCCCCTTGATTTTTTCCCCATCTGATTCCCTCCCTGGTTTGCAAAATGAGTTAATCTGCACCAGGAGCTCATCCATGTAAATGAGCCAAGCTCTGGCTCAGCAATTCCTTGGGGACTGGGGCAGTGGAGAGGGAACCAGGGGATGGGGCAGGCTGGAAGTCTGCAGCCCAGTGAGTAATTGGGCTTTAATTTGGACTCTGATGACTCCAGAGGCCACTCCTTGGGCAGCTCCTGTAATTGCTGGAGGTTTCTGTGCGTCAGGATGAGCGACACTTCCTTTGGAGAGGGGACAAATCGGGATGGAGCCGATGGAATGAGTGAGGTGGGCTGTAAAAGGGGACAGAGCCGAGGCAGGGAATCACCTCATCATCCCCTTTGCCAGATCCCTGAATCCTCCAGGATTTGCCACATGCCTCTGTCGTGCTGCAGACTGACAGGCAGAGCCCCTCTACCCTTCAAATTCCCATCTGAATTATCACAAAGCTGCGACAGCCTCCGGTCCTGCCTTGCCTTTGCTGGGGTGAAGGCACCCAGAGCACCTCAACCTGCAGCACAGGCAGGTCCCACCAAAGCACCCCGACATCCAGAAATCCCTGCGTGACGGCTGTGGAACGAGGAAAAGGCCTGGATGAGACTGGGAAGGGCAATTCCCGAGGCGGAGAACCCCAGCGGGCATCTCCCACCTCACCCGAACCTCTGTGCACTTCTTCCTCACCACAGTCAAGGGTGGGTGCTTTCCTGGGACACAAATGCCCAGTTTTTAATCCCAAGGAGGAACTGGTGCCTGCATCACTCCCAGGATCTAACCCGGGCGTCCTGGGACGGGGTGGGAGGGGACGAGGAGCCGTCTGGACGCTGCCAAGGTGGGAGCCGACGCTCTGGAAAGGAGCCATGCGGCAACTCCCCCAAACCCGGGAGCCAGGACGTGTCTCCTGCGTGGGGTGATAAGGACGGGGCTCCAGCAGGGCTGGGGCTGGCCCAGATAAAAGGGAGAGGCAGATCATGGCCCGGCAGACGGGTCTGGAGCCGGGACCTCTCCTGGGAGGAGTCATGGGGTGGGTGCCGTGCACCCGTCCGACCGGCACGGCACGGCTGCCAGCCCTTCCCCGCCCTGCTGAGCCTGGCCTGGAGCAGCAGCAGGGCTGCCCCACGGAGTCCAGGACCCACAGGGAGTCCCCCACTCTGTGTGGGGCACAACCTCGCCCAGACAAAGCTGCGATGGCACAGGCTCTGCCGGGATCACTCCCTTCCTTCCCAGGCGAGCCACGGGGTCTCTGGGGATTCGTGTCCGTCCCCAGAGAACGACAGGGACGGAGGTCAGCCAAGGGATCCAGAGGGGATGTGAAGTCCGGCCTGGCTGGGATTTCGAGCAGGAAAGTTTCACAATGTGCTGTTTTGAGCCGTGATGTCAGGGGTGCAGTGAGGCAAACAGGGCTGGTCATGGGCGGGTCCTGCGGGGCTCAGTTCCCTCCTCCCCTCCCGCACACCCGACGCCACGCGGGTGCCTCATCTGGGCCCTGCTACAAAGCTGCCCTTAAAAACCAGCAAACAGGACACAATCAGGGCTTTGTGCCACTGCCCCGATGCTGGGAAGGGCCCTGGAAGGGTGAAGTGGGAGCTGGGAGGGGTTTGCTGAACACACTGCCAAGGGTTCCTGCACCCACCAGGGGATTTTCCTTTCAGGACAGTCCTGATGTCCCACTCCATCCAAGGAGCTGGAAGAGAGCTCGTGCTGCCCAGAAAATCCCAATCCCACCCAACAGCTCCATCCAGCCCTGGAATTAAACATCCCAAAACGAGGGATATCCCTTGAGGGCCCCAAACCAAGGGGGGTTAATTCCAGTGCTGACCTCTCTGGTGGTCACCTGTTTACCCAGCACATTCCTGGGCCAGGAAGGGCTGGGACAGGGATGTGGGGACAGCAGGGCTCTGCCAGGGACAGGGACATGGGGACAGAGCCACTCTAAGGACACCAAGCTCAGAACAGTCCCTCTCCTCCTCCCTACAACAAAAGAGGAAGAGAAACCCCAGTGTCACAAAATCCCCACTGTCATCCCCCTCACACAGGATGTCCCCTCCCTGGGCCTGGGGTGGCACTGGGGTGGCACTGGGGTGGCACTGGGGTGGCTCCCAGACCCCACTGAGGTGGCGCAGAGAGCCCCAGACCCCATCCCTCACCTCAAAGGTCCCTGGTGCCCACCCACACTGGCAGAGCCGGCAGCAGCCCCGGGAGGGTTTGGGGCGCTGGCAGCTGAGGAAGTCCCCCCGCCCTGGCCCCGGGGGTGCCCTCGGGGGCAGCAGAGCCTGTTTGCCCACATGCCGCCCCTGGTGGTCACAGACCTGCCCCTGCCTCTGCTCCCTCCCAGCCCAGCCAGGGAGGGGGAAGAAACAGCCTTGGAGCCATCCTATTAACACAGACACCGAGTCAGGCCTGCACAGAGAGCTGGGCTCTGCATCACACCCAGGAGAAAAAAAATCTGAGTTTTAAAGACCTTTTCAGGTGTTGTTTTCTCCCTGATGGATTTTTCCCCTGCCAAAAAACAGGAGAAAACCTCACTGCCAACAGACCCGAGGGGCTGGGAGCCACAGCCCCCATCCACGAGGTTCAGGAGGGGACACAGAACCCCCCAGGAGGCCGAGCTGAGCTGTGGAAGGGGCAGAACACGCAGTGCTGCCAGCCCAGGTGGCACCTGGGGCCACCACACCCCTGGCTGGGCACTCCTCCCCGCAGCCCGGAACACACAGCAGGATCCAAGGAAAACCAGCGACAGTCCCCTCCCCAGCAAGGGTTCATTTTCCATCTGCCTCCTCCTGGAAGCAGAGGAGCTTTTCCTGCTCCAAAAATCCCTCCCAGCTCCTTGCCTGAAGCAGAAAGTTCCAGCACACGTGGAGGCTTGGAAAATGCTCAGGGATTTGGGAAGGGTTGTGAACAAACCCCTCCCTCAAATTCCCATTGGAGAGCTGGGATCCAGAGGGAGGCAGGTCTGGGGGGGCTGGTGGTGGCTGGGGGGGGACAAAGGGACCCATTGCCACGTCTGAGGGACACGGCCAGAGAAAACCTTCTCCAGCCTGGAGTCAAATCCTACCACTGGATCGGTGCCAGGGACTCTGTCCTGGCCACAGCTTTCCCCACTTCATCCCAGGAGCCTCCTGGACCATCCCAGTGAGCTGGGGCTCCCCAGAAAACTGCTTTGAACCCTGCTCTGGCTTTTCATTTCAAATGTCCCCATGTCAGAGCGACAGTGCCAGCGTCATGTCCTCGGGGCTGGGGACAGAGCCAGGAGCTGCTGCTGCTGCTCGCGGGGAATTCTTCACCGCGGATCAAGGGCTGGGAGCTGCTGAGCTAAAAAAGAGAGGAGGAGGAGGAGAAAGAGGAGGAGGAGGCGGCTTCGCAGCGTGAGCGCGTTGGATGGGTGGTGTCTAGAACGTTCCTCCCTGTTCCACCTCCGAAGGCAGAGCCGGGCACAAATACAGGAACTGGGGCTCGCCCATACCTTTCTCCAGCGCCTCCAAAACAAGGAACGAGCCCTGAAGCACACAAGGAACGAGCCTCGGGCTCGGCGGGAGCTGCCCCAGGTGTGGGGATGGCACAGAGGGGACCCTGCACACCCCGTGGGTCACAGAGGCCACACTTGTTCCCCCCCCCGGTGCCAGCCCCGGCCCGTGGGAGCTCCCCGCGGGTCCTTGCGCTCAGGGAAATCAAGGATCAGGCTAATCCCAAGGCTACAATGACCCGAGGCTACAGTGACCCGCGGCCTGCCTGCGAGCCAAGCCGCTGTAGCAACAGCCCAAAATAATGCTGCAAAACAAGCCCGGGGGAGCAGCCGCCACCTCTCGCGAGAGGGAAGCACAGGCTGGATTGAGCAACATTTTCTGCTGCCTCTCAACTGTGACTAAATCCAGCAACAGCCTCTTTTAGCCAGAGCCAGAATATAAAACAAACCAAAAAAGAGAAAACCCCAACAAAAAACAAAAACCCAAGGAAAACAGTGGAAAAGCAAGTGGAGAACTGATCCCTTCCATGGCGGAAGCTGAGCAGGCTCCAGCTCAGCTCCGACATTCCCATATCCCGCTTTTCCCAGGCTGTGGGAGACGGTGGGATGGATCCCTGGGGGTCTGAGCAGGGTGCCCCGTGCCCACGGGACCGTCTGGGCCACCCTGAGGTCACGCTGTCCCGCGCCAGCACCCAGACACTTAATGAGCCCTTTCTTCCGCCCTGTGAGGAAATTCCCCGCGGCTCCGTGACTGTGTTTGTTTTCATGGGGTTTTCAGTTAATCCCTGTGTTTTATGGCCATGACTCTTTACAGGCTCAGCCAAGCAGCCGAGCTAGACTCAGGTCCTCGCCCCAGCCCTGACCCAAGACTTCTGGGTGGCCACCAGGGTAGGACAGTGGCACAAAACCAGGTGTACCCCTTCTTCCCCACATTTCCCCCACAGCCACCTCTTCCCCTTCTTTTCAAGACTTAAACTCCCCAAAAAGACCTTCGATGTCTTCTGGTGACCAACACGCTCGGAGCCCAGGGCCAGCACAAGCCCCACCCCACTTGCCAACACCATCGGACACCAACCACGCCCAGCCCAGCCCCGCAAGGGGACCCAAGCACTCACCTGGGGCATTGGCGATGGCCAGGGGCAGCCCCTGCAGCTGGTGCACCTGGATCCCGGACGCTCCCAAGGCACTGAGGTTAATAGTCTGGAGGCCCGGCACGGAGGAGAGCTGGGCGGCGTTGACGGTGACGGTGCCGCTGGGCAGGGAGGCGATGGGGGTCAGCGTGGTGCTGGTGCTGCCCGTCTGGCCCAGCGACACCCCCTGCATGGGGGCCAGCGTGATTGTCTGCGCCTGGGGGTTCTGCACCTGAAGGTTCTGCAGCTGAATGGTCTGCCAGCTCACCTGCCCGTTGGGACCCACTGTGGGCGTGCGGATGATGATGGGGCCGGAGTTGGGCACGGCTTGGAGCTGCAGGTTCTGCAAGGTGTCTTGGGAGATGGCTTGAGTGGCAAAGGTCTGGCCAGACAGTGGGGTGGTCTGGAGGGCTTGGATCGTCTGCCCTCCTTGGACCAGCTGTGGCTGGATCAGGATCTGCTGCTGCTGCTGCTGCTGTGACTGCTGACTCTGATCCCCCTCCTTCTGCTGCCCCGGCTGCAGGGCCACCCCGGACACCGGGGTTTGCAGAGAGTCCGAGCTGGGGACGCTGCTGGCCCTCTGGGGGGTCTGCGCCTGCACGTTGGTGCCCACCGTGGCGCTGGTGGAGAAATTCATGACGCCCACGTTACTGGTGGTGGTAGTGGTGGAGTAGCTGTTGGCGTTGGTGAAGAAGGCGCCTGAGCTGGCCTGGGACGTGGCCGTGCTGCCCGAGCTGCTGGCAGCCCCCGAGGTGGCCGGCTGGGAGCCGCTGTCCGGCGAGCCCGAGCTGCTCAGGGTGCCCGTCTGGGATGTGGGGGCCAGGCTGGCGGCCACGCTGTTGACCGGCAGCAGGGTGATGTTGCCATTCAGGGCCACGGGCACGTTGGCCACGTACTGGGTCTGCCCAGAGAGGCTGTTGTTGGCCAGCCCCACGCCCTGGATGGGCACGGCCTGCTGCAGCAGGTTGGGCATGGCAATGAGGTTGCTGCCGCCCGCACGGCTCGTGATAATCTGCTGGTTGGAGCCGGGGATGATCTGCAGCTGCCCCGAAGCATCCTGCTGCACGTTCACCTGCGCTGGGGTGGTGGCAAACTGCAGCTGCTGCCCGTCGATGGTCTGGAACTGGGGGATCACCTGGTACTGGATGTTGGGGATGACGCCCGGCAGGCCCGTGAGCACCTGCTGGTTCTGCAGGCCGGACGCTGAGGTGACCACGTAGGGCCCGGTGCTGACTGGGCGGCTCTTGGAAGCGTCGCCGCCGTTGCTGCCGTTGCTGCCTGGCTCCTTGGAGCCCGTGGGGGTGCTGGAGCCCGCCGAGATGATCTGCCAGCCGTTGGCCGACTGGGTGAGCTGGGCGGCGGCCGCGTTCAGGTCCAGCTCGCCACTCCCGCCCTGCTGGCCCTGGGAGCTGTTGGAGTTCTCATTGGGAGACTCGATGCGGCTGCAGGTGGCTGCCAGCAGGGCCAGCGGGGATGGCTGTGACTCCTGGGGAGGAGAGGAGGAGTTACCGGGGTGGAAGGAGGCCCAAGGGGCAGGCCCAGAACAAAAAAAAAAAACGGGGAAGCAAAACAAAACAAAAAAACTTTAAAAGAGCAAACAGGGAGGAGCATACTCGGAAAAGATAAACACTTCTTCCTGAACAAACCCACCCACAGCCGGAAAAATACAATTGCCAAGCACAGGGCTGACAGGCCAGGACAGCCTGAACCCACAGGGAAAAACCTTTTGGGAGGCAGCCTGCCTGGGAAAGCCGAGAGAGGAGAGAGCTCCTCCACCCTGAAGCCGGGGAATTGCCATGGGGCGCAGCAAACCCCAGGAAGGAAAATCATTCCTGGGCTCCCCGAGCTGGAGAAGGGCCAGCAGGGGCCGTGGTGTCACTGGGAGCAGGGGAACTGCGAGTTTCCGAGGCGAGCCGGGGAGGAGAGGAAGCCACGGGCGCTGCTTGGCAGCGCTCACCCTCCTCTTCCTGCCCACGCTGAAACGCTCGCCTGGGCCCAGCAAACAGCTTGGCCCGGCCCTGGACTTTGCTACGACTTCCCCGGAGCCAGCAGGGCCGGGCGGGGGCCGATCCTCCCCCCACTCACCTGGGCCTCCCCACCGCCGGCGCTGCTCGTGCTGCTGGCGTCGCCTTCGCCCTTGTCGGGCTTCACAGCCGACATCTCCTCGGTGCTCTCTTGGTCTGCGCAGGAGGGAAGCGACAGCCCCGGTTAGGGACATTTTGGGGCAGGGCAGCGGCACGAGGCTCGGGAGGGCCAGGCAGGGCTCGGAGGGGACACGGCGGGCTGGCTCTGGGGGGACCATGTGCTCCCGGAGCAGCCGGGAAGGGGCTGCGAAGAGCAGGGAGCTGCCAAAGGGGAGCTGGCAGCGGGACAGGGGGGGAGGACCCGGCCCTGCTCCAAGGCCCAGCTCCTCCCCACCCGCTCGGGACACTCCCTGGCCCCCGCCGAGGTCCTCCCCGAGCCTCC